>CM046433.1:31191409-31272040 GCA_025506505.1 Flaveria sonorensis
CTATATGCGTATACAAATGCTAATTAGGACGTATAAGGTTTTTCTTTTTAATGAAATCAGTAAGTTGTACATCGATGGATACTAGAGGATGTTTATACAGGGGAGGGATCAAATGAGAACTTTATTTTTGGTGACAACTCTAGAAACAAATGTGAGCCACTAGTTTTTTAATAACAAAATTGTAATTAACAAAAACATAATAAAAAAAACTATAAAATGAAAAATAACACAAAAATAAGAAATAAAATTACAAAATATTTCTCTCATTTTCTTTTCTTTCATAAAACAATAGAAAAATTATAAAAAATCTCATTTTTTACGAAATACGTTTTACACATGTGTATATCCGTATTACACATGTGTATAACCAGATTTACACATATGTAAATAACGAGTGGATGATTTTTTCAAAACAAGTATGTCAATATGGTAGGTGTTGGAAAAATAAAAAAATATTAAAATTAATGGTGAATTTTTTATAAAAATAATATTATGAAAAAAAATTATGAACATTTAAAAAATAAAAATAACATGTGACTTGCATGTGACTTAAAATGTGTTGTTCATATCGGTTCCTAAATTCTCATAAAAGTAGTTCTCAACATAACCATACATAGCCACCTTGTTGAAATCATTATCAACTATTAATTAATTTCCTTTTATTTACTGATTAAACACAGAAAACAAATTTAAATGAAATATTTAAGTAATTTTATAGTAATATAATAAAAATATATTTTCGAACGATATGTTTTATCAGCACATAAAAATATTTCCTGTCTCCTCTATTAATAAATTCAAAATAGCAAAACAATCAATTTGATTTTTTTTTACTCAAATATTCTTAAAAACTATTTTTAATATATATTTTCCTTTAGTTTTAATTATTCATAATTTCAATTTTTTTAAGATTTATTTTTTACATATATATGTTTTAAAATGATTTTAAAAGTTATTTAGTCTTTAATATTAATAAAGATATAATTTACACCATCTTATTTGAATGATTAATTTATTTTTTTATATTTCAACGCTTACATATACTCCAATCTTATTCTTAATTCTCTGTTATCCATACTTCGATCTTTGTTGTAAATGTTGTAGTTTTCATAGATAGAAATTACAGTGAACTTTTCCTTTCACTTTTTTTACATCAACTTAAGTTTGTTTTTTCATTAAAAATCATATGTAGTCTCCGTTCAAAAAAATATATTTTATTCAAAAATTTCTTAAATAAATATCTATATACTCACGATAATTTAATGTATTATCGTGACTTCGATGTCACCTAGACAGGTTCGCCCCTACCAGTATGTCTCTGTGCTCGTGTGTTTGTTTTTTTTTATCATAACAAGCTTGTGTTGTTGTGCATATGCTTGTGTGAGTCCCACCTAATGGTGCTAATTTCATGCAATATATAATAGGCATTGTTAGGGGTCGGTTACTATACAAAGTGTATAATTCGAGCGAAGCAATCTCGACCGTTCATTTTAAAATCTCAGTGCCTGACATGCAAAGCGTGATAATTTCCACCGGTTTTCATTAAAAAGGGTAGTAGGGTAATTTTAGCCCATTAGCGTGATAAATAACACAATTGTAAAAACAATTGCGTGATTTCACAACCTCAAATTTTAGGGCTTTTATAACGACCCACAACTGCGTGATAATGAAGAGGTTCTTTAACTGCTATTGCGTGATTATTGACTACAAAATACTCAAGTAAAATAACTACATGTATCGAACACCCAAAAACCTAACATTTTAAAAAAAAAAACCCACCGCGATAATCATGAAGAAAGTTCAAAACAAGTAGATGCAGGTATGTTCAATGTCATTAATGTATCAGTGCTCGATCCTATACTTACAATCTCGGATGTTTTCTTTATTACAGTTGTTTATCATGAAAGGCAAACTAAAAACAGGAACGATACACAAGTTAGGTTTGAAAGAAACCCAGGTATTATGCATGCCTATAATGATTGATTATTGATACAATTTGTACGTTGTTAACACACTATTCAAACAGATGTTCAGAAGGAAAAGCGAACAAAAAACAAAAAATGATACCCATGGTGAAAAGGTCACAAAAAACGTTTAGTTTGACTATAGACTTTGCTTAACTTCTTGTATGTTTGATTGCTTGCCTAATTTATTTGTCAAACTTTTAAAATGATCTGCGTTTTTCCTGATTGTATTTGCGTAATTTCGAAAATGAGTTGCGTAATTTCTAATATAAGTTGCATAATTTCTTAATTTGTTTGCGTAATTTCTGTTACGTGGAAAAATACAAAAAAAGGATAAGATCCAGTGAATCAGATGATGATGATTTCGCAGATACACCACCAAAAAAGTCAAAAAAGCTAACCAACTTTGATGACAACTTTGAATCCCCTGTGAAGAAGGTTAAAAAGAAAAATGTAAAAGAAAAAAAATAAGAAGGCAAGAAACAACAATAGGAGACTATCCATGCGTAGCTCCCCAGAAAAGTTGTATGACGACATCCAAAAATTCATTGATGCACAAGTAGCTGCAGTAAAAGAGATTGGCTTTGGTTCTATACTACACATAGGTAGATAACATACCAACAGCTTTGGGTTATTGGCTTCTCCTGAACTATGATCATGAGATAAATGAATTGAATATGGGAAACCATCGTCTTAAACTTACAACATCCAAGGTTCATGAGATACTTGGATCCTAATAGGAAATACAAATGTTGTTAAAAAGAATAAACCAAGAAAGCGGGTTAACACACCAACCGATGAGTTTAAAGTTCAATTTCAAACCTCAAGAATAACAGTTGTCAATTTTATAGACGCAATGAAACAACAAACAGATGGTGAAAGGCTTTTCAAGCTAAACTTTGTTGTTGTCTTCTTTACAATAGTGGGATTCATCACAAAGTCAACAACTATAAATCAAAGATCCTTGTGAACATTGAATTCGAGAAAGAAATACCGAATATGGACTGGCACAGCTATGTAATAGAATGTTTAAAGAGCATAATGGCAGATTGGAAACTCACTGAGCCATGGAATGAGCCTCTTCTATTTCTTGTGGTTAGTTTATACTTTTATAATTACGCAATATCTTATATTTAATTATGCAATCATATGTTTCTACTTGAAAATGCAATTATTAATCACAAAAAATTTAGGTGTTATATACGCGTGAGCATCAGAATAGGCATGGAGCACTGATAAATCCTATTGAAATACCAGAATCAAATACATTTCATCCTATTGGAATCCCAATAGAAATAGAAAGGTTGTTGAAAAGAATAAACCTCGAAAGGGGTTTAACACACCAACCGATGAGTTTAAAGTTCAATTTCAAACATCAAGAATAACAGTTGTCAATATTTTAGACGCAATGAAACAATAAACAGATGGTAGAAGGCTTTTCAAGCTAAATATTATTGTTGTCTTCTTCACAATAATTGGATTTATCACAAAGTCAACAACTATAAATCAAAGGATCTTTGTGAATATTGATGACGAGAAAGAAATACCGAATATGGACTGGTGCAGCCATGTAATAGAATGTTTAAAGAGCACAAAGGCAGATTGGAAATTCACTGAGCCACAGAATGGGCCTCTTCTATTTCTTGTGGTTAGTTTATACTTTTATAATTACGTAATATCTTATATTTAATTACACATTCATATGTTTCTACTTATGAAAATGCAATTATTAATCACAAAAAATTTAGGTTCTTTATACGCATGAGCATCAGAAGAGGCATGGAGCACTGATAAATCCTATTGAAATACCAGCAATCAAATAAATTTCATTAGAAGCCTTATCCCAGACAATGTTGAGCCTGAAGGGACTAAAATAGATTACCTAGTGGGGACTAATGTTGAGAAAGATGTTGATACCAATTAAGATACTGAAGTTGAAGATGTGGTGAATAATGTTGAGAACAATAAAGAGACTGAAGTAGAAGGGGTTGCTAATGATGTTAAGACCAACAAAGAAGCTGAAGTAAAAGACGTTGGGGATAATGATCCTATAGGAATTACATTGAACATGGACATGAATGTGTGAATAACAATCCTATGAATACTGGTCAATCCTACTACACACCATTGATGGATGACGACCATGTTGTCACAAGAAATGAGCAACAAGTGTATGAGGTTAGTGTTTCCCAAAATTAGGAGAGTGGAGATATGGAGGATCCATTTGACATGTATGATGATACAATTTACACTTCACTAAACCTAAGAATTCAATAGGAACAGGCACGCAGAAGATAATTGAGTATTATCAAAAATCACTTGAACTGTCAGGACTTTTAGCATATGTGGTTGAAAAAACACATAACCCATCTAATGAAACAGTAAGTTTTATATAATTACGCAAGTTCTGCTTATTAAATTACGCAGTTTAAACTACTAATCATGCATTACTTATTTGTTTAACTAAGAGTGGATGGTGGCAGTGGATCAAACCATGACACTCTTTGAGAGAGCATTTGCCAAATTAGTTCCTTGATTCTAGAAGAATGATCGAAGTACTCTTCAAGTGACGCTGTAAATGAAAAGTGCAAGGAATGGGAAGAAAGATTAATGCAAATTCATAAGCATATTTTAATGAAAGATATATCATCGAAGCAGCCCTAGGAGAATAATAATGAAGTAGTAAGTTTAGGGGAATCAAACGAGACTGCTAATGAAGCTGAAGATGATCAAACTGGTAAGAGTTTAAAAGCACTCTTATCTACGTTTAATCTATTATGCAAAAACAATAACAATAGACACATAATGATAAAATACTTTTAAAAACAGGAGAAGAACTTGAAGCTGATAAAGAGGATGCTACTATTGCTAATAAGATGATGGTGCAAACCAATAAGGAGGTGAGGAAGTTGATGGTGTAAAACAAACACCGATTAATGATGAAGGTTAGTTGGTCAACTAATAATTGATGCTACGAATTAAGATTTGCAAAAAACAATCAAACACTAATAATAACGCCGAACAAATCAGAACAAGCTGAAGCTAGTGGAGATACTGATAAAAACAAGGAGTCTACAGGGAATGAAAAGGATGCTGTAGATGATCAATCTGGTAAGAGATTAAAAGCACTCTAATCTATGTTTAATCATGTAATGATAAAAATACTTAGTACGTAGTTATTTGTTTTGAAGACATAATTTTCTTCCGAAGTCAAATAAATGTCTTTTGAGAGAAAATCTGTCTATATTTCTTAAAAATCTAAAGAATATATACTTTGAAAAAATTTCTTCCAAGATAAACAGAGCTTATATGAGTGATAAATTAGACAACATTAAAGACACATATTTTTGAAAAACAATTTTGAAATTAATTGAAGAAAATCTATAGGGATTGATAAGGATGCTGATGATATTGAGGTGGTAACAGTATTACAGACAATGCCCTTCCTCCAACCTGATGAACAAAAAAATGAGAAAATAATAGAACAAGATGAGGATGATCTTCATATACCATTGCATGCACTGGGTATAATTCAAATAGAAAAACGAAAGACCAATTTTTTCTTAACAATGGGGTCACCTTACTATAATCGCAAAGTTGAGCTAAATCAAGAACTTACAACTATTGAAGCTTTGGTGACATAATACACATTTGCTCTTATCCAAGAATTTTAGTAAGTAATTACAATATTATATGTTCAGTTTTTGTTTTGTTATGCGTCTATTTTAATAAATAGGTATTAATCTTGAATAATAACAGCACGCTTGTTTACCAATCAAAATATGGAACATTAAACTTTAAAGTTATTTTTTAGAGCTTCTATCCTGGGATATACCTATGTACAAATGCAATAGAAACTTGGAGAGAAATCTTAAATTGTGAAGAAAAAAGACGAGATCCTTCAAGACCATTTACATTGTTCTACTCAAGTGTTATGCTGGTAAGTAAGATGCTTTTATTATTATCACGTAAGTTGTTTATTGTTATCACGCAAATGGTTTATATATAACAGAATAGTTTATCATTATCATGCAAATTGTTTTCATTATCATGCAAGTCATTTTCATTATCACGCAAATTGTATTGCATTATCACGCACTCAAATTAATCACACAATTTATCATAATGCATCCCTCTAGACATTACACTACACAGTATGACAATCAAGCAAGGCTCAGCTTGTTTTCAAGCAACATGGAAGACCTAATGACAAAATTTGAAATTAAATCTATCTTGGGTGTGGACATAATAATTGTCCCAATTTTGCATTCAGACCATTAGTATGTAATCGCAATCGATCTTAGAAATGAAAATGTATATCTCTTGGACAACTCTGCTTTGAAACAAGTTTCTGCAAGAACAAAGGGGTTCCTAGAATTCTGGTATGTAATATCTTATACATACAACAAGATTGACTAGAGTTACATAATTAATTATGTTTTTGAAATACATATGCAGCTACAGATAGTCTACCATTATCTACAAAAGATGAATAATCCAAAAGCACACTTATTTAAGAAACCTCAAATAGATCGATATGAAATGACATGGAGGACACTAGAAAACAAAGTAGACTGCGGAATCTTTGCAATGCGTCCAGTGGAGACTTTCACGGGTGAGGTACCATGGGATTTTGGGCTGGGACTAGAGAATGAACAGACACCTTAAATTGCAAAACTAAGAAGCAAATACTTGGCTAAAATCTTCTTAGCAGATGTCAATCTGGAAAGACAAAGACTTATAACTGAAGCAAGAAAATTTAACAAAGAAAAGGCAATAGATAAACAAATGCTTAAAGTAGATCTACTTGGACAGCTTCATTATAGGCAGTCTAAAATTTAACATTAGTATTATTTTGTCTTGCTTTTAGTGTTTGATGATAGCTTATACATGCTGTTGGCAGAAATAACACAAAAGGATAGAAGATGATCACTATAACACAAAAACTAAAATACAAAATATAAATACATAATCACGCTATCATTTTAATGCAAAGCTTTCATCATTTATAAATCATATTTAAGATAAGATAGTAAAGCAAAATACTAAACAAACAGACCCGCAATTCAAATATTCTTGAGAAATTCAATCTTTTCATCCTTTGAACACCTTAATAAAGCCATTTCCATGCCCAATTCTTCTAAAATAACTCCTTTTTTTTAGAAATATCACCCATGACCCTAATGCTTAACTCCTTGAGAGAGGATTGAGGCTTTGAAGATAAATATTTATCATTTCCTCTCTCTTCCTTCGGCCATCATGTAGTTTGTTAAATCTTTCTAACAAAGCCTCTCTACAAATTGAGTCTTTAATTATTTGATCATTCATCCTCTTGATGAGCTCCTCTCTGCTGGATGAAGATGAAGATGAACCTGCCATAAGTTTAAGCAATTGAATGTGAGAAAGTTATAGTGAACAAAAACAATACATGATGAATCCACTTATAAAAGAAAAAAGAAATACAAAATATCATAAAAAGATAATAATATTTAAATCACACATGAAGAATTAATAGCTTTTCATACTGAAAAGTTTGAAAAACATAAATTATATTCAATTAATTGAATTGGAAAAAAAATATATATATATATACACATTTCAGGGAAAATAATGCAATGAACGCTACTATATTTGAATAAAATGATTACTTAGCCTACCTCTCAACTTGATTATTTTCAACTCACATAAATTAATATGATGTATGTGATGACCATCTACAACCAATAAATGCTACTGATTATTATGCAAACATGATATCTATTATTATGCAATAAGAATATAATCACGCAAAGGTATAAAATATGTAAACCATTCGTATTCTTGTTTCATTTTCCATAGAATTCGAAAGATCAGAACCATTAAGGAATTCAAACGTAACTGCTCGATTGTAATGATGATATAAACATTAAAATTACGCGGTAATCTCTTCCAAGTACTCATACCAAAAACACTTAATGAGCTCTCTATATAACTTAGTTTCTTATCATCACCATATCACATATCCACTAAAAAAAATCACACAAAATGTCTACTAATAAAGTTTCTATCAAACATCTGGTTAGAAAGAAACGATCTAAAGAACTTGATTGTGACATAGCAACCTCTTCCAGCTTGCTTGTGATCCAGGGGCATCTGTTGGAGCAGAAGGCAAAAAATCTAGAGCTTTATCAGGAGATTCTTAAGGAGCCTAATTCAAACTTCAAAGCAAAGTCCATTGCCCACATGGAGGTTCAAGTACAGTCTGATAAGCTTCTTTGTTATATTGTTAACGATGCATGTAAAACCCTTCTTTCCAGCATGGACAACAAGGAAAAAGGGTTTGATGGCATCTTGGAGGAGTAAGTGATAGGGGTGATAGTGATGGTGATGGTGGGGATGGTGATGGCGATCTTTATGTTTAAGTGTAAACGTTCTTTTTGATTATTACTAATGAAAGTTTGTTGCATGATTTTTTCACATTGTCAAAAGCACACTCTGGTAATAACAAAACAGAGTTCACAATCAGTTAAATATAGTAACGCAAGGTTGAAGTATAAAAAATATAAAAATTTTGAAGTATAATGATGCAATACTGTAAACAAAATAATGCAAAACATAGATGATAATAATGCTAACGTTCTAAGTAATGACGCAAGAGTTTCTAAAATAATGCAATATTCTCTTTAATGCGTTCCACTCCCTTCTGCTGGACATGATCCACCGGTGCACGTTCTCCTATTATGACCACTTCCCCCACAAATATGACACGACCCTTGTTCTTACTAGAACGACTAATTGCTTTTTCTTTCTTTGATTTTATCCTTTTGTGAGATCCGCGACCTTTATATCGAATTCCACCAGGAACATGTATAGTAGCATTTGTTGGTTGATTAAAACCAAGAACCGACGCATACCTGTCTTTCCTTAGGAGGTAATTTGAGACAATCTTCTTCAGCCTTTAATATCATTCGCTTCAACTCATCATTTACAAAACTCAAATCATCAAGATCAGGGGCTAATCTATTTATAATATATTTTGTAGCATGTTGTATCTCACGAGCGACTTTATCAACATCCCGAGAGTGCTCGTTGTCAATATCATCCATTACATGTGAATACTTTGTGGTGTTGCTAACCACATTCCTTGGCAAACGTTTACTAACATATTTTTCAAGAAACTCATAAACTTGGAACATCTTAAACACATAAAAAGTATGGCAACACAACAATCCATAACGCTCAAACCTTTTACAACAGTATGATACACTTAGATCATCTTTTCTGAACAAAACCTATTTAACAACAAACAAAACAATAAATAATATATTACGCAAAGCTTAATGAAATAACAAAATGGTTAACTATGAACACTTTAAAATAACACAAGGGTTAATTATAAACTTACCTCCAATAATCCATCAACGTAGGCCTCAAAATCTTTAACCATAATTTTAGAATCCTCTCCTTCGGTTGACACATTAAAAGACATCACTTCTCAGAAGTAACATAAATTTCTTCTTGAACATCATTAAATATGGCCCTTGTAAAAATGTTTGCTGCTTGATCCTCAAGAGGAAACTCTGACCATAGATTCGTAAAGGTGCATCGGGGATTCATGGTCGTTTTTTTGCCATTTATGCCTCTAAATTTCTACTGTAGTGTCATAATAATTAAAAAAACTCGATCAACAAGAGTCAATTGGGAGTTTGCAACCTGACAAAAGAAGTGATTCTCACTTTCAGACAGAGAGGTTGTTCACATGAGACCAGACATAGGCTCATCACGGTAAAATGCAGGAATCCACATTGATCTCATATCAAAAACATCTGACACCCAATTATTGCATGTAAGCTCAAATTCGTGGATTAAATCTAACCACTCCCTATCGAAATCATCAGGACTAATACAATCTGTCTATATTATACTGCATATCTTCCTTTTGAAATCTTCATTATTGCACAATGAAACACCAACCTACAAAAACAAAAATATACTCTTTTTACGCAAGCATAACTAATTTCTATACATGAAGCATAACATTAATCACACAAAGAGTTCAATAATAGCATAATAAATGTATTTCATCATGCAAAAAAGAATATCTATAATCACGCATGCATAGACAACATAATAACTCATGGACAAAATGGTAGGATAAAATCACGCATATTATATCGACTAATTCACACATACATATACAAATAATAACGCAAAAGCAACAGAATAATAACACATCAATCTATACCTTGTCAGCAACCTTTTTTATTATATTCCACATACATAACCTATGCCGGCTATCATTGAAGATGCTTTCAATAGCTATTTTCATAGCTGGATCCTGATAAGTGACAACAACTTTAGGCTGACGACTATGCGATTTTAGAAAAAAAGTGAGCAACCATTTATACGATTCAGATGATTCAGATGACAGTAGTCCAGCACCAAATGTAACATTATGAAAGTGGTTATCAATGCTGGTAAATGGGACAAAAACCATTTTGTACCTACAAAAAAAATAAAATCACAAAAAATAACATCAATTACGCAATACATTAAAAAAACATAGTGATAAATTTCAAACATACATACATGTTGGCATTGAAAGTTGCATCAAACGAAATGACATCTCCAAACGCAACATAATTCCTCTTTCATTCTTCATCAGCCCAAAACAACCGGTCAATATACCTTTTTCATCAACCGTGTATTCAAATGAATAGTTAGGGAGATACTCTTTCTTGCTAAGCAACCTTTGAACTATCATTTCAGCATCATACTCCTCGATGTAGCAGTTTAACTTACTTTAACAATTCTTACACTCAGTTACCGTCACACCAACATACTTAAAGCCACCATATTTAGTCTTCATCACATTAAATGCCTTCACTGGATCTAAATTAAGGGTTGCCAAATCATAAATCATCTTTTCTTGTATGTAAGACAACTTCCGATTAGAACGTACAAGGTGCATATCCTTCTCTGCCACCAACTCGTGATTATGCGCTTCACAAAACTTATAAATTTGAAATGTCTTACCATCATAACAGTTCAAAGCAATTAGAGCCTTACACACAGTTCTAATAGAATACCTTTTCTTGTTCTTCTTTTTTGATTTTCTACTAATAGAATCAATTGAATCGTATCTTTTAAAGGGTTTGCTCCCCTCCTTAGAACATGTAAAATATTTCAACTTTAAAATCCTATTTCTTGACTGTTCAGCACCTTTTCGAACACCAAATCCATCTTGTTTTGCATATGCCATGTAAAACTCATAAGCATCATTTATGCATGAAAATGTCATTCCTATAACCGGTTTATTTGACATTGGAACTTCCGAGATAAACCATTGGTCACATTCTTTGGAAACTTCTAAACAACCTCCTAAAACAAAAATATAAAAAAACCATAAATCATGCAACCGTTATATTCTAATTACGCAACAATCAAATAAATTTATATCATGAAAATTCCATAAATCACGCAACCATTATATTTGATTATGCAAAATAAAAATCCCTAAATCACGCAACTGTAATATTCTAATTACGCAGTAACGAAATCACCTTACAAAATCAAATAAGCATAATAATCACGCAACCATTATGTTCTAATTACGCAGTAACTAAAACAATTTACCTATACTACGTAAGTGATGTAAACAATTAATCATTAGATCTGTTAATTATCACGCAAGCCTTACACGTTTACACTGAAACATCCAAACCTTTCATCACAAACTTACTTAAAAAAAATTACGTCATCTCACTCACATACGATATCATGAATCGAACAATAAAACATATATTAATGAAATAGTAAAAACATTAATAGTGATATTCAACAATAAGAAAAATTACACGAATCAATACGAATGAAACGTATTCAAAAAACAATCACATTGCAAATCCATCATTAAAGACATCCAAGATCAATGAAATTGAATAATATATGCCTGAACTCTGGCCGATCATCTTTACAATTATAAAAAATCAAAACTTGGGATCACTATTTGAAATAATCAATTGATAGACGATATGATGTTCAAAAACGTTATCAATACAAGCAACTGTCCAAACCTAAAAAAACCCTATATACGATGATTAATGTAGCAGATCATGTCTCCATAAAGTTCTTATGTCAAAAATTACGCAAGAGTGAATTTAGTTATGCCATGTAATGGGTATAATCACAATCCTACCCTCCCGTCCAAATTTTTACTTTGCCACGCGACACCCTGTAGTGGCTTCGTACGTTTCGCATGAAATCTTCACTTTGTACCGTAAACTTTTCCTATATATATATATATATATATATATATATATATATATAATATATATATATATATATATATATAAAAGCTATGTTGTTTCAATCATATGGTATATGATGATTATTAGTGATATGTATTCTTTTATTATTATTATTATTATTATTATTATTATTATTATTATTATTGTTATTATTATTAAAAAGAACAAGAGTGATCTATACTTTAAAAGAATCGGTTTTCACTCAAGGATAGTTGTATGTTGTATTATCAAAAGAAAAGAGTAGATGTGAAGTCAAATTGTTAATATTTTACAAATATGGTAAAGTTAATACTGAAACAAAATACGTTATTTATAAAAAATATTTAAAGATTTATAAAAGCTTTTTTCTTAATGTAATTGTGTTTCTAGTATTAGTCTTGCAAAGTAATATATTATAGTATATATGATAATTAAATTGTTCTACATATTTTCTAACAACGTGTTTTTATATTCATCAATTGTATAGTAAACAGGTACAAACCTAATTTATTATATACAAGTAGAAATTTTTGAGCTCAAGAAATTGTGAAAAATAACATCCAACTCTTTCAACATTTTCCTTTTAAAGAGCAGTATATCGACATTAGAGAGGGGTCTCGTACCGCTGCTATGTCACCGGTATCTCGCTTCCTCACCTCGTTCCCCTTTTCTATTGTTATGTTCATCACCTAGCAGCATGAAGATCCCAATTGTTTATTGATTTTCTGGTATATCATGGGTCGGAGGGTGTTCTCGTAGGTTATCGGGTCGGCGCCTCACCTTGAGTCATGTAAGGTTGTGGATTTCTTGCATGATGTGAAAGATAAGGGAAATCACTAATCCGTTTACTAAACTTGTTCAAGAAAAATTTGATAACTATGACACTGAGGAAATATACGGTACTGGTTCAACATTGTTCTAAGTTTTAGTAATTTTTAAAATTTTATTTCATAGGACAATTCATTGATTAATTTTTTTGTTGATTATGAAAATGCAGTGTTATATCCTAATATTTTCTCTATCAAGATGCATCATGGGAGTTCATTTAGTAAATTTCCAAGTCATAGGTATGACAACGGGTAAGTTAATTATAACACACGCTCAAATTAGGCCAAAGGGTCACTAAAAAGAACAATGTGAAAACGTTTACAATATGATTAAGAGAACAGGAACCTACCTTTATAGGGATAGCAATAACCATAATAAACCTTAAAGCTTTAGTTATATAAACATTATGAAACCCTACAATATTGTTGTTTTTGGATTATGATAAGTTATCATTTTGTATCGTCAATTATTCTAATAAGAATACTTAGTTCCTTATTTTTAACGTATTAAAAAGATCCGTCTGATACGATCCTAACAAAACCCGAAGTGTTGACTGAGTCCTCACCTGATTTCATGCATACGTATATTACCCATGTTTCCATGTATCTTTAATTGTTGGCTAGTTTCCTCCCATGTTTGCAATTTATGTTTCTTGACTTTATATATTTAAGCGAGTATTTTCAATAAAAAATAGCAAGAAGAAAACTTGTTCAAGTATGTATTTCTCTCTACTATTTCTTTGGAGTCTAACCTACTCAACGGGTCTATGTGTTAGGAGATTGACCATCTCGAATCAGCCTATAACAATGGTGCTTTCCTCTCATCCTCTCCTTCCCGCAATGAAAAACTGTCACTGGATGAAATGCTTGCTCACTCAAAACAACTCTTGGATTTAGTCATCACCAACACCGCCAAATTGCCGCCAACTTCCGCTATCGAGTTACATCCCTCTCCGCCAATCAAAAAGCTGCAATCAAAGCCATCCTTGACAGCTTTACTACCCAACTCACGAAAGTACATTCCATACCCATTGATACCATACCTCCCCCTTCCATGAACTACACTCCCACTTCACTGCCTATGATTAATACCACAACTCCACTGTCAAAACCGAGGCCAACCCTTGCAACTAACCCGACCCAACAAACCATAAACTACCACCAAAACTTGAGTCTTCTGACCTATTTGCACCAACTTCCATTGTCTCTACCGCAAAAACACCGCAACTCATACTCCGATACTAAACCCAATACTGACTCTGATTCTAATACCACTGCCACAAAAAATCCATTACAAACCTTCTGTTTTACCAACCCAATCCACACACATCAATCTTTTCCTACCTCGCAATATTTGACTCCAACAATCCCATGCTAACCTTTTAACATAACTTCGAATCTTCCCCAATTCAACTGGACCGCGTAATTGCCTAATCAAGAGCTGGATACCACAAAAATGTGACCGGTGACCCACGTGGCCAGCACCGTAGCGCTACGAGGAGACTGGCCCTAATGCAGTTGTTTGACTCGAATGGCGACCACCATGGGGAACCGCTCCCATCCTTGAGGTCAAGGACTTTGTTTATACCATCCTAAACGACTCTGGAGTGTTGATTTTTCTCTACTCTTTTTAGGAGTCTATCTATTCGGAGAATGTAATGATACAAGCTGAACCGACCCTGGAGTATTGATTGAGTCCTCACCTTGATTTCATGCACATGTTTGTTACCCATGTTTCATGTTTTATAATTAGTGCTAGTTTTCTTCCATGTTTGTAATTTAAGTTCTCTTAACTTTTATGTATTTATGCAAGTATTTTGAATATAAAAAAAACAAGAAGAAAATTGGTGCAAGTCGTGATTTCTCTGGAGTCTAACCCACTCATGGGTCTATCTATTGAGAGATTGATCATCATGAATCAGTTTAATTGTTATAAAGATCTAGTAAAGTCTTAGTCAATAGCTGAAAAATATCCTTTTACCTCATCGAAAATATAATTTTACGACATATTGATGCTTATTTATTGTTATCTTGATTTAACAATAATTTCTTGTTTAAAAATTACAAATTTATTCATGATATATTCTATCTTCCTGTAAATAAAAATATATTGTAAAAATTATACACTATACATATAATGACAGGTTCAAATGAATCGATCTGTGATGATATTGTAATACATATAAAGATCTAGTAAAGTCTTAGTCGATAGCTGAAAAAAATCCTTTACCTCATCGAAAATATAATTTTACGACATATTGATGCTTATTTATTGTTATCTTGATTTAACAATAATTTCTTGTTTAAAAATTACAAATTTATTCATGATATATTCTATCTTCTGTAAATAAAAATATATTTGTAAAAAATTTATACACTATACATATAATGACAGGTTCAAATGGATCGATCTGTGATGATATTGTAATGCAATGATCAATTCAAACACTAAGAAATCAAAACACAAGCAATTACTTCAAAATTCATAGATCTTATTGATAGCAAAAGTTGTGGATACAAAGTGTATGGGTGAATTACAGTAGTTCACTTCTTTCCCCCTTTTACACATACATAAAGTATCCAATTTATACTATCAAAAGAAACAAGAAACTATATTAAAAAACAAGTCCTATACTATGACAAAAAAGTAAAAGATAAATGTTAATCTTCTTCGGGCTCTGACAATACTCCCCCTAAGATTGGCATTGTCTTTAGTCCAACATGAACTCTTCTGGTTCATCTTTGATCTTGAACACGAGCTTCTCTTTTAGAGTTCCAACTCTCGTAAAGCCTTCTTGATCGTAGACTTGAACTTCTTGGCAAGGATGGCTTGCTCAGGCTTTGACTCATTAGTTTTGATCTCAATCTTGTCCATTGCTTCCAGAGTGTCTTTTGACAGACCTGCGATGTCAATGTTAGCATAGAACTCATAAGGTTTTGGATGATTTTGAGAGTGAACTTCCAACACTCCTTTACTGGATATTCTCATAAAGTCAATATACTTTATGTCCTTCTTCGTGATATTTGCAAATGCTAGAGCTTTCCGCAATGAAATTCGCTCCATAACAGCATCCATTACCTTAATGATCGTTATGAAATATTTTTTGTCATTATCAGCAGCTTCCGAAGCAACACGTTCAAACTTCTGGTTGGACAAGAAAAAGATATAACTTGGATGGAGAAGCTTAAGCTCAAAAACTCCAAATAAGGATATCATATCCTGATCCCAATCGTCCAAGTTACGAACTAACTTCAATTGAAATGAGTCTGCTTGATAAAACCACCTCAAAATCGGCTTAGAGGTTTGTGTACCATCTATCACTTTTAAGCCTGGGTTAGTGACTTGTAAGGCCCCATTCCCGGAGACCTCACAGTTGGTCAATCACAACATAACTAAATAAAAACATTACATAATTCTTAAAACGATGCAGCGGAATTAACAACATAACCATTCACTTCATTAATAAACGCTGTTGTCAAGCAATACATTTGTGTTTGTTATCAGTTACAAAAGATCAGTTATTGCATTACAAAACAACAATATTATTAAGAGTGAACAGATGCCAGTCTAGACCCAACGAGTAGCCTCCCCGAGTGTCATCCTCAGCAATTTACCTGCCAACTAAAAATGCATAAAAGTCAGCGTTGCCAAGTGAGTTCTAGTTTTAAAACATTAAATTACCCTAAAAGGTTTGTATACGAAAATACCTTTTAAAATAATATACTTTTCATTCGTACGTGATCACACATCGTACGTACAGTTAATATAACACCCATTATCTTCTTTTTACCATTTACATCATCGTTCATCCGAACTTTTATTTTAATCTTTCACTTAATCTGGACCAATGTGCTATGCCCCGATATTGCGCACAAAACTGGTACTGGGCCGAGGTCTACACATAGATCCCAAACTGATGCACGAAGCCGACTCCAGTACTGGGGCAGCAACAAGGGTCCCCTCAATCTCAAAGATTGACCCTGTGTGCATCCAACAGGTTAGCTAAACCGCACACAGTTGAGCTAACAACCTAGTGGTTGTGAACCTCATGTGAATTTGCTTGCAAGTCTTTCTTCCGTTCTTTATGTTCCACTTCTCATTATCATTAATCTTTCCACTTTCTTTAATGATAATACTTTACGTTATACGGATAAATCACACCACGTAAAGTCATATAATAATATAATAAATAGGAACACAAGAGCAGCCCAAAACATAAATAAAATAATCAAGTAATATCACCAAGTCAAACTAGGGTCAAACCCTAAAATTCTGATTTCCCAAAATTCCAGAAAATTTTCTAAGTGTTTAGGCGCATGAGTACTATGTAGGTGCACGAGCCCTGCTTAGGTGCATCAACACTATTTGGGTGCATGAACTCTTACACTTAGGCATTTTAGCTTACATTCTAGGCGCATGAACTGTTTCAGGCGCATGGACTAGCACTTAGGCGCCTGAACAAAGGGTTGGGCGCATGAAACTATTTAGCGCATGAGTTACACTTGTCAATTTGTAAGGCCCCATTCCCAGAGACCTCACAGTTAGACAATCATAGCTCAATTTATAAACATTTCATAATTTATTAGCACAATGCAGCGGAGTTTAACTTAAAAAGCCATTCATTAACTTTATAAATGTTGTTGCTAAGTAATACATGTTTGATAACAGTTACAAAGATCATTAGTTGTATTACGAAACAATAGTGTTATCTTCTTGAATGGATGTCAGCCAAATCCCGACGAGTAGCCTCCCGAGTGCTATCCTCAGCAAATTACCTGCCAACTGAAAAGGCATAAAAGTCAGTTTTGCTGAGTGAGTTCTTGTTTTAAAATCATAAAAATATCTTGATAGATTTGTATACAAAATACTTCTTAAAAAGAATATCTTATCTTTCTTTCGGATGTGATCACACATCATACATACAAATCATATCCATTACATCATCACAATTCTCTTTCTTGCTTATTCATTATTATCTTTCACTGTCGATATGGACCAAAGTGCTATACCCCCCATATAATGCGTATAAACCTGGTACTGGGGCCTTGAAGTCTATAATAGACTCCATCCGTGGTGCACATATGCTGACTCCGTACCGGGGCAGCAACAGTGGTCCCCTCAATCTTAAAGATTGACCCTGTGTACATCCTTTGGGTTAGCTAAACCGTAACACAGTTGAGCTAACGACAACATGGTCGTGCACCTCCTATAAATTTTTACTTGCAAGTCTTTTCATTCTTTATGTTCCACTTTTCGTTAATATTAATCTTTCACTTGATTATTAATAATACCTTATGATCATAAGCAATCCACACAAAGTCACATGTTAATATCATAATAGGCACATAAGGGCAGCCCACAACATGCATAAGATAATCAGATACAAGCATCAAGTAAACCATGGTCAACCCTAATCTTGATCTTCCAAAATTCTAGAAAATTCCTTAAGTCTTAAAGAAATGTGGGTGAACAAAACCAATACGGGTGAACAAACCAATATGGGTGAACAAAACCAACGTGGGTGAACAAACCAATGCGGGTGAACAACTGTAAATGCGGGTGAACAACTTGCAAATGCGGATGAACAACTTGCAAATGCGGATGAACAACTTGCAAATGCGGATGAACACTTGGTAATTATTCTGTCTTAAAAGAAATGCTGATGGACACTGTAGCAAATGCGCATGTATAAAAGAATGCTGATGAACACTTAGGCTGAATTTAGGCAAATGCGGGTGAACAACTGCAAATGCGGGTGAACAACTGTAAATGCGGGTGAACAGCACTTAGGCAATTATCACAGTGTAAATGTGGATGAACCATCAGACCTGTAAATGAGACTTATGCTATAACCAGTTCTAAAACCTCATTTTCATACCTTCTTAACATAGATCTATCATGCTAAACTCTTAGAACAAGCTTACAACTTCATAGAACATAGAAGTTCATACACATACATACACAGTTATCATACATAATGGTGTAAAACATTTTAAATGCATTTCAGCCCCAAAGAAGTTTAAAAACATAAAACCAGGGTCATAGAACTCACCTAGTGTAGCAAACAAGCAAAACTCCTTCGAACCTACTTGTACACGAGTTCAAACACCTAAACAAGCAAAACAACCAACCAAAGCACATACAACACTTAGAAATCGGTTTCTAAGGTTGAAACCTCAAAGAAACCGAACCAATAATCACAAATAACCTACTAACCTGAAGATTCTTCTTCACCTTCACAATTCGACTGAGAGAAATGAGGATTTCAGTTCTTCTTCTTTTGGTTTGTCGAGCAGCAGCAGCAACCGAAAGTGTTATGGGCGGCCATACCACTTTTGCATAAAATAATAGAATTGGTACTTTTACACTTTTCACCCTTTACTTTGGCCTTTGTCTACTTTATTCAAGATTCTTTTCTTCTTTTGCATTTTGGCCCTTAAAAAATTCGGGTGTTATACAATTTCAGGCAAAACCTTGGGTGCTTGGGCACTATTAGGGCGCATGAGCCCCACATAATTTTTCTAAGGCAAATATTCCAGGTGTATGGGCCCTGTTTGGGCGCATGACCATCAGTTATGTATATTTCAGACTTACATTCGAACCCAACTGCATTCTAATATGTTCTAAGCTTATACCCAACATTCTAAGCAACCATAACACATAAACAAGCATAGAACATAAGCATAAACATATATACATACGGTAAACTAAATCAGTTGTAAAACATTTTAATCATGCATTTTCAGCCCCAAACAGTTTAAAAACACATAGAAACCGGGTCTAGAGCTCACCTAGTGCAGCAAACAAGTATACTCCACCAACCTGCTTGCACACGAGTTCAAACACCTAAAAACAAACATAAACAAGCACCAAAACACAAAAAACACTAATAATCTTTTCTAAGGGTGAAACCACAAAGAACCGAACCAATTAACATATAAACTACTAACCTTCGAAGATTGCAGCCCTATTCTTCTTCACAACCGAGAGAAAACCTTAAAATGCGGCTTCTTCTTTCTTTCTTTTCGGTAGTAGCAGCAGCAGGATGGGGTATGGGCGCCATGCCCTTATAAGTGAAACTTTTGACTTTTTGGTACTATTTACACAAAGTCCCCTCAACTTTGCCTTCTTTTATTTTCTTCAAACTACTTTTCTTTTCTTTTTATTTTGACCGAGGTTTCGGGTGTTACAAGTCTACCCCCTTAAAGAGGTTTCATCCTTGAAACCTGTCACTCTTCAAATAACTATGGGTAATGTTGTCTCATCTCTGCTTCAGTCTCCCACATAGACTCAGAACCCTTCCGGTGTTTCCACTGCACCTGCACAAGTGGAACCACTTTATTCCTCAACCTCTTCTCCTTTTGATCGACGATTGCCACTGGTTGTTCTACATAGTCAAGCCGTTCATCCACTTCGATGTCCTCCAATGGTACAACCATGTCTTCATCACTAAGTACTTTCTCAGATGAGATACATGGAATGTCGGATGAATTCCACTTAACTCATCGGGCAATTTCTAGTCGATAGGCCACCTCCCCTACTCGTGCATGATTGGGAAAGGCCCTATGTACCTCGGGCTCAGCTTGCCTCTCTTCCGGAACCGGATGATTCCTTTCCAAGGTAAGACCTTCAACACGAATCTATCACCCACGTTGAGTTCAATCGGTCTACGCCTTTTGTCGGCATACGACTTTTGTCTATCCTTCGCCGCCTTCATAATGGCTTTGATCTTTTCTAACTTCTCTGTCATAGCCTCGATCACCTCCACGCTTCCCAACTCTCTTCTGCCTGATGTCTCCCCAACATACGGGCTTTCTACACCTCCTACCATATAGCATCTCGTATGGTGGCATACCAATGATGGCATGATAGTTGTTGTTGTACGAGAACTCTGCTAACAGTAGGTGATCATCCTAACTTCCTCCAAAGTCGATCACGCATGCTCGGAGCATATCCTCGAGCGTCTAAATTGTCCTCTCAGACTGACCATCTGTCTGAGGATGATAAGCCGTACTGATGTGTAGCCTTGTCCCCATCGCATCATGGAATCTCTTCCAAAACTTCGATGTGAACCGTGTGTCACGGTCCGACACAATAGAGATCGGCACACCATAACGAGCCACAATCTCCTTGATGAACAGATCCACCAGTCTCTTGGAGGAATACGTCTCGTGGATCGGTAGGAAGTGAGCACTCTTTGTCAAATGATCAACTATCACCCATATGGTATCGTACCCCCTCGCAGTACGGGGTAACTTTGTGATGAAGTCCATGGTGATGTGCTCCCACTTCCACTCGGGTATATCCAATGGCTGGATCTTTCCCGTATGGCTTCTGATGTTCTGCCTTCACTTGCAAACAAGTAAGGCACTTACTCACATACTCCACTACATCGCGCTTCATACCCTGCCACCAGTAATCTTTCTTCATGTCTTGATACATCTTGGTAGCACCAGGATGAATGGAGTATTGAGTCTTATGAGTTTCGTTGATAATTCGCCCTTGTAGATCTCCATAACGGGGAATCCACATCTGCCCGAGCGGGTTCTAACTCCATGGGTATTTTCTCCCAACTCCGCGATTAGACCTCTCATTCGTTCGGATTTTAGGTGATCTTCTTTCAGCGCCTCATTCTGAATTCTTTGATCTGTGTCATCACGTCTGAGGTCATCACCAACTGATACGCCTTCACCCAAATCGGCTCGGGTCTCTCCTTTCGGCTAAGGGCGTTGGCCACTACGTTGGCCTTGCCGGGTGGTATGGATCTCGTAGTCATACTCCTTGATCAGCTCTAACCACCCCCTCTGCCTCATATTGAGATCCTTCTACTCAAAGAAGTACTTTAAGCTCTTGTGGTTCGTGAAGATTATGCACTTTGTCCCGTATAAATAGTGCCTCCAAATCTTCAACGCAAACACCACCGTCGCTAACTCCAAGTCATGAGTGGGGTAATTGGATTCGTGAGTTTTCAGCTGTCGAGACGCATAGGCTATTACCCTTCCACGTTGCATCAACACGCAACCTAGTCCCGATAGGAAGCATCCGAGTATACCACTAAGTCTTTACTTCCTTCGGGCAATGTCAAGACAGGAGCCTGAGCTAATCTTGCCTTTAACTCCTCAAACGCATCCTCCTTTCCCGTCCCCACACATACTTCACATCCTTGTGAGTCAATTTGGTCAAAGGTGAGGCTATCTTGGAAAATCTTGAATAAACCTTCGGTAGTATCCCGCCAAACCCAAGAAACTGCGAATCTCGGATGGCGTCTTTGGAGACTTCCATTACATTACTGCCTCAACCTTTACTGGTCCACCATAATTCCTTCAGCATTAACCACGTGACCCAAAAATTGAACTTCACATAACCAGAAAGCACACTTAGAGAATTTAGCATAAAGCTTCTCCTTCTAAGTGTCTCCAATACCTCGCGTATTGACCGGCATGTTCTTCTTCGCTCTTTGAATAAATCAGGATATCATCATAAACACAATCACTGATTTATCTAGCATCGTCCGACACACTCGATTCATCAAATCCATAAAGGCAGCTGGCGCATTAGTTAAACCGAAAGACATAACGAGGAACTCGTAATGTCCATAACGCGTGCGAAACGCTGTCTTAGGAATATCTTGTTCCTTAACCTTCAATTGATGGTAACCAGATCGAAGATCTATCCTCGAGAACCAACTGGCACCTTGGAGCTAGTCAAACAAGTCATCTATTCTGGGCAGAGGTATCGGTTCTTCACTGTTAACTGTTTAACTCCCGGTAGTCGATACACATTCTCATACTACCATCTTTCTTCTTGACAAACAGGACCGAAGCACCCTAGGGAGAGATACTCAGTCGAATAAATCCTTTATCCATCAACTCCTGCAGTTGAACCATAACTCCTTCATCTCCGTCGGAGCCAATCGATACGATGCCTTAGCAACTGGTTGAGCACCGGGTATCAGATCCATCTGAAACTCGATCTCGCGGTCCGGTGGTACACCTGGTAAATCTTCTGGGAACACGTCTGGAAAGTCACACACCACGGGTACTTCAGACAACTGTGGTACTGACACGTCCACATCCTTTATGTAAGCCAGGTAGGCACTACATCCTCGCTTCATGCACTTCTCTGCCACCGCCATCAAAATCACCCTCGGAACCGTAGCGACACGTCACTGTAGACCGTCACCGAACTTCCATCGGGCGCAATTAGTCGAATCATCTTCTTGCGACACACGATGTTTGGCTTATAGGTTGCTAACCAGTCCATCCCTAGTACTACATCGAATCCTCCTAGGGGCATCACATATAGTTTAGCAGCAAACCTATGGCTTCTAATTCTATGCCATAATTCTCAATCATATTAGAAATTCTGGTTGACTCACTAATAGTTTCTACGTCAAAAGGCTCATCAATACTTCTACTACTAACAGGCAACTTAACGTAGAAAGCAGCAGATATGAAACTCCTACTAGCACCAGAATCAAATAATGCAGAGGCACAAGTTTGGTTGCTAGAAACATAACTGACATAACGTCGGGGTCTACCCGGCCTCTTCTTGGGTCATCGTGAAGGCTCTAGCACTCGCCCTCTGTCCTCCTTCTTCAGTCCCCTTCTTGGCCCCAGAGCTCTCAGCTCTCGGCTTCTTGCACTCATAGTTCCTGTGGCCAGTCCCCGCCACAGTTGAAGCACTTCGGCACTCTATAATCTCTTGCTATGTGATCGGGCTTCCCCACTTGAAGCACCAGTCACTCCCTCATGCACCACCAGTGTGCTCCCTACCACATCGGTCGCACTTCCTTAACCCAGGCTAGTTGACACCACCTGTCGTCATCCATCCTCCTCCTTTTGTTGTTTGGGGTGTACCGCCACGCCCAAACCGCTTACCTCTCTAGTTCTTGTTGCCGCCGTCTGCGTTCTTCACCTCAACCACCACTACTTCCCTTTCATCATACAACATTCCCGCCAAATCCACTGCCGAACTAAAAGTTCTCGGTTGGGCAGCGATCAATATCTGCGGATGTCGGCCGTAGTCCCTGAACGTACGATTGATCTTCCTCGATACCGGCGTAACCTGATCCGCACCAACCTCGCCATTTCGTTAAACTTGGCGGTATATTGCTGGTGGGTCATAGTTACCACCTCCAGCTGTAAGAACTCCCTTCGATCTTGTTGAGTTCTCGGTGAGGACAGAATTCCTCAATCACCAACTTCTTCAGCTCTCCCCATCTCATTCTCTCGATGGCCCTGTCACCCACGGCTTGGACAAGATTGTCCTACCAACATAGTGCTGAGTCGACAAACGAGTGAGTGGCGAACTTCACTTTCTGGTCCTCCTGACACTCACTGATCTTCAATACCGCCTCCATCTCCCTTATCCAGCAGTGGGCAGCTGCAGCATTGCCATTACCATCAAAAGTAGGGGGTTTGCACCATTGGAATGCCCCGTAGCTGCATCCCCTCACGGTTTCCCGCACCACCACCTATTCTTCATCACTAGAGGCTCCCCTTTCAGCATTCAGCTCCTCCTCATCATCATTGTGACCTCTTACATTCTCCCTCCGGCCAGCAGTCGTCCTCCTTTCCTCCTCCTTCTTTTCCTTTCGTCTTCTCTAACAGCTTGGATAACTTCAGTCACTACAGACGGTAGGATCGTCAGCATGACTTGGTGAACCTCCTCCACCGCTGCCTCTTTCATCGAGGGCCTTAGATTGGGACTCTCCATTACCGCCCTCTGGGTGATGAAGCCCAGCTCACCAGGAGCCCTCTCTGTAGTCCCTCGTCTTGTTCTTCACGGCCCGTGGCCTACCAGCACAACCACCCCGTGCTCCACCTCGAGAAGCCTTAGATGATCTACCTCCAGCCATCCTTTAATCACTATAGGATTTAACACCAACACGATCATTCAAGGTAATAGCTCAGTTTATGTCAAGTATAGTAAGTCCCTATTACAGTGGCCAGTTGTGATTAGCCACTTACTTACTCTTCATCCCCCGAGCATTTCCTATCCTGACTACATTAGTATTCAAATCTACTAAAGGCACATAAATCAAATAGACACACACATAATACCGGTTAACAATAAGAAAAGAAATACCTGATGGCACGTAGCTACTCGGCTGGCATCCCTCCATTCGTCCCATTCTCAGTTTAAGTTTAGGTTTTGAAAATATTTACCTATTTCTCTTAAACTTTAGCTCTGATACCACTTGTAAGGCCCCGTTCCCGGAGACCTCACAGTTGGTCAATCACAGCATAATTAAATAAAAACATTACATAATTCTTAAAACAATGTAGTGGAATTAACAACGAAACCATCAACTTCATTAATTGTTAAGCAATACATTTATGTTTGTTATCAGTTACAAAAGATCAGTTAATTGTATTACAAAACAACATATTATTAAGAGTGAACGGATGCCAGTCTAGACCTGACGAGTAGCCTCCCCGAGTGCCATCCTCAGCAATTTACCTGCCAACTAAAAATGCATAAAAGTCAGCATTGCTAAGTGAGTTCTAGTTTTAAAACATTAAATTACCCTAAAAGGTTTGTATACGAAAATACCCTTTAAAATAATATACTTTTCATTCGTACGTGATCACACATCGTACGTACAATTAAGATAATATCCATTATCTTCTTTTTACCATTTACATCATCGTTCATCCGAACTTTTATTTTAATCTTTCACTTAATCTGGACCAATGTGCTATGCCCCCGATATTGCGCACAAAACTGGTACTGGGCCGAGGTCTACACATAGATCCCATACTGATGCACGAAGCCGACTCCAGTACCGGGGCAGCAACAAGGGTCCCCTCAATCTCAAAGATTGACCCTGTGTGCATCCAACGGGTTAGCTAAACCGCACACAGTTGAGCTAACAACCTAGTGGTTGTGAACCTTATGTGAATTTGCTTGCAAGTCTTTCTTCCGTTCTTTATGTTCCACTTCTCATGATCATTAATCTTTCCACTTTTTTAATGATAATACTTTACGTTATACAGATAAATCACACCACGTAAAGTCATATAATAATATAATAAATAGAAACACAAGAACACCCAAAACATAAATAAAATAATCAAGTAATATCACCAAGTCAAACCAGGGTCAAACCCTAAAATTCTGATTTCCCGAGATTCCAGAAAATTTTCTAAGTGTTTAGCGGCATGAGTACTACGCAAGCGCACGAGCCCTGCTTAGACGCATCAACACTATTTGGGCGCATGAACTCTTACACTTAGTATTTTAGCTTACATTCTAGGTGCATGAACTGTTCAGGCGCATGGACTAGCACTTAGGCGCCTGAACAAAGGGTTGGGCGCATAAACTATTTAGGCGCATGAGTTAGACTTGTCTATTTCAGGCAAACCTTGGGCGCTTGGGCACTATTGGGGCGCATGAGCCCCACATAATTTTTCTAAGGCAAATATTCCAGGCGTATGGGCCCTGTTTGGGTGCATGGCTTGAACTTGGGCGTTTCTAAGTTAAAATCCCAGGCGCATGGGCCCTGTTTGGGCGCATGACCATCAGTTATGTATATTTCAGACTTACATTCGAACCCAACTGCATACTAATATGTTCTAAGCTTGTACCCAACATTCTAAGCAACCATAACACATAAACAAGCATAGAACATAAGCATAAACATATATACATACGGGTAAACATAAATCAGTTTTAAAACATTTTATCATGCATTTTCAGCCCCAAAACAGTTTAAAACACATAGAAACCAGGGTCTAGAGCTCACCTAGTGCAGTAAACAAGTAATACTCCACCGAACCTGCTTGCACACGAGTTCAAACACCTAAAAACAAACATAAACAAGCACCAAAACACCAAAAACACTTAATAATCGGTTTCTAAGGGTGAAACCACAAAGAAACCGAACCAATTAACATATAAACATACTAACCTTCGAAGATTGCAGCCCTATTCTTCTTCACAACCGATAGAAAACCTTATAATGCAGCTTCTTCTTTCTTTTCTTTCGGTAGTAGCAGCAGCAGGATGGGCATGGGCGACCATGCCCTTATAAGTGAAACTTTTGACTTTTTGGTACTATTTACACAAAGCACCCCTCAACTTTGCCTTCTTTTTATTTTCTTCAAACTACTTTTCTTTTCTTTTTATTTTGACCGAGGTTTCGGGTGTTACATGACTCTCTCAAATACTGGTCACAATACTCATTCAGGAAATTCTTCCTCTAAATTAGCAGCCACCTTCCTTATGCTCTTTAAAGACTTGAAATATTCTTTATCTTTTTGATCATATCGAGTTTTAAGATAAGTATCCATCCTGGTAATGCCACGATTGAGAAGTTTGACAAAGTTTTCACCTCGAGCTGCCTTGGAAGGATTAATCAGAGGCAACTTGTTCAACTCCTTTAAATCTTGTACTGGCAATGCGCTCGTGTAAAAGTGATAAAAATCACAAATTGCGTTTACACGATTAATCAGAAAAGCATCAAAGATCTCATCGTATTTCCAGGCGATTATCTTAACCTCCTTTGTATTATCAGGTACAATCATTGCATTAAGCAACTCAGATATAGATTGGCCTTTCTGTAATACATTTCTGACTAAGTCACCTGCAGATCTTGCTTTGTTCCACAGTTGTTTTGTTCAAACGAGACTTTATACGCTTGCTTCTCAGTCTCAGGGAACATACTAATAAGTTCTTTCCTTTTCTCATGGCCCCTTTTTACCAACTCCATTGCCTTTATCTCTTGAGGCTTTAAAATTCGAGTTCTTTTGGTAATCTCCTGATACTGTGGGTTGTCCATATCTAACATAATCATCTTGTTATTTTGCTTCTCCGTCTCTTGAAAACTTCTAACTAAATTTCTTAGAGACTTGGATTGCAGCCTGTTTAATCTCTTCTTTAGATAATTTCTTGATTGTAACCACAATCTAAGCTCAATAGTAGTCATATTCTCAGGATCTGGATGATGAAGTTCTGATGCTGGAATATCTTCAATATTGATACTTTCTTGCATCGGAACCCATTCTCCATGTTCAACAACTATTTCATTCGGATCAACTGGAGCTGTTGTCTCTGCTATCATACACTTTTCATACTCCTCATTGATTTGAGAAACTGTGAGACCATCCAAGAATACACGATTGTACTTCTTCTGGACCAGATAGTTATATCTGTCCTCAACGTCTATAGGGGTGTCTTCAGAAATAGCTTCAACTGGAGAATCTGCAGCTTCAGCGCTGTCTTCTTCCTCCAATACCTCATCGTACCAAGCATCTGAGAACTCTGGATCTAAGTCATCCAATGCTTCAATTTGCTCTTGTACATCTGCTTCTGCACTTTCCTGTATAGAAGGATTATCTTTATTCACTGCATAAGAAAAACAAATTAGATTCAAGCATATAAGAAATTAAACAACACAATAATAAAAAATGTCATTTAAACTATTTACGAGTTTCAGAAACAATTTTCTGCATTTTTGATGGAGGGTTGGAGGATGATTCTGCCAATGATTGAAAGTCAGACTCATCTATCTTTCTTTTGCCTTTGGCAGCCTCAGATAATTTCTCAGCTTCAGTAGATTGAAGTTCAGGTGCAACAATGATTTCTTGTGAAACATGGCTCATTGCTCTAGTATATACTCGAGACATTTCTCTTAATTCAGTTTCAATAAGCGAAACTTCATGAACAACCTCTTTCTTTGATGGAAAAGGTTCTTGGTCTTGTGGTCGAGTAGATTGAGATTTTAAGTTATCTTTCATAATCTCATGCTCTTCTTTTAGCTTATCATACTCTTCCTTCAACTTTTGTATTTTTCATCCATCAAATCATAATCTCTAAGCAATACATCAAAGTTCTTTAAATTCATCTCTTGAATTTCTTCAAACTCTGTAATCTTCAAGTCTTTCTTTAAAGTTTCTGCTTTCAATTGATCATTTTCATCTTTCAGCTTCTCAATCATCTTAAGCTGACGGATATTCTCTTCTTTCAAAGATTCTACGATCTGCTTAGCGTTCAAGTTCTCAGAAAGGACTGTAACCTATTGTGTTGATCTTCCACCTTCATCTAACACATGAATAGGTGAACCAGTAACGCTATGATGCCCTTGAGGGAAGACTCCTCGGCAATCACATTCTCTTGTGCTGTCGAATTTTGTGATTGTACAATAGGTGATTTACCTTGTACAACAGGCTCAATTACATCAACATTATGAAAATTAGATTCCATTTGTTGTTGTTTATTTACTTCATCAATATCTTTCATTTGGATCATCAACATCTTCATTCTGATTATCAGATTCTGTTTCATTACTATCAATCTCCTTATCAATTTCCTTAACAACTTTAACTTCATTACATCCAACATCATCATCATCATCATCATCATTATCATCACTTGAAGAAGAACTTTCTTTATTCTCAGATTCATCATCATCCTTATTATTTTCATCATCATCCTCAGATTCAGACTCAGAAAGTCCTTGAGGAACTTCTTCAATTAAATCATTTGGATCAATTGGTGCATCATCAAACAAATGAAAGTGATTTTCATCTATATTCACCTCATCTCTCAATACTGCTCTCATATAATCAAACATCTGAACATTCTGAGCACCAGTCATAATAGCAAGTCTTTTGAACATATTTTCAGTCATGTGCTCCAATATCAATCTTTCTCCACTTACTCCATATGCATGAAGATCAGGATATTCTTCATTTATAATCAGTTGCAGAAATCTGGGATACATAAAGTATTTATTCCTGATTCCTTTTTCCAGATTAAAAATAAAGGCATTCATGATCCACTTCGCTATATTAAACCTTTTGTTAGTGGCAATAGCTATAACTGGAGAAGCAATGTCTACAGGAAATGAGTTCCATCCTGTACTCCTCTTGGACATACCATGTTGAAAGATATAACAGGAGTTTCCAGTGATCATATACTCTAGCTCTAAAAAACTATTTCTTAGGAAAGTGATTTGGATGTCCTATAGCCAAAAATGTGTCTCTACACTCATCAAATGTAAGTTCAGCTAGATCTTGAGGATCATTATCACCCAGTCTTAGAGCTTCTCTAATCGACTGTTCTGAAACCTCAATCATACGATAATTGGTGATAAAACCTCTGACAACTTTCCTTCCCGCATCATCTCTAGCAGTTTCTGCAGTTCTCCAAAATCTTTTGATAAGACGAGCATATATAACCGGTTAAGCACACATGGCATACACATACTTCGTTCTCAACAGAAATCTGATCATTTCTTCATAACCAACTGCTTCACGAACATCCTCATTTAGAAAGGCTACTACGTTATGCTTAGGCTCGAACTTAAGATCTGCCATCTGTTTACATTGAACAAAATATTAATCAACTTTGAATTACAATGATTTCAATCATATTTGTGTTATCAATTTTGAACCAATAACACTTTAAAAAAAATTTCTAAGTGTTTTATACAAGCCATTACATGAACAGAGTATGCACTTGTTTGACATTTGAATTAACACATTTATGATTAAACCAAGTAATACACCATGAAACATGAACATTGATTGAGTTTCAATTGAGTTAGCACATTTTAAGTTTTAAAACCTAACAATTTACACTTAAAATTTCTAAGTGTTGAATACACTCTATCATAATGAAAGCACATTCATGTTTAAGTTCAAATGATTTAAAGTGTACTAAATCAAATAAAATACTCTTAATATCAGTTGAATAAATGAATTATGATGATTAACACCACAATTTTGATGAAAAATTATGAAATGACTGATCATTTCTAGTTCTTATGAACCGATTGATGAACACAGAATCATCAAGAACACATGATGATGAAACTGAGTTTTGATTCTCACAATTTGTTCAAAAACATGTTATAACAACCACTTGATGTTCAATTTTGATTATCATAACATATTTAAATCACAGATTACAAGTTTCTAAACACCTAGGGTTCAAACGCCTCAATAGAGTTCAAACGCCCAATCAAAGACTGAATTTGGTAATAAAATCTGATGTTGTAAGATCAAAATGATGTTTAGATTCATTGACTATACCTATATATCACACGGATTAACAGGTAACAATCAAATGATGAAGGTATGAATGTATTGGGTGAGTGAATGAGTGTAACAGAGAGTTTGAGTTTGTGAAAAATTATGAAAACTACCAAGTGTTGAATATATATAAGCGTAAAAAGTCTTAGGTGCATGACAATTGAGAAGACACATGAGGCTTAGACGCATTGCACACTTAGCTACATTTCACAGTAAATCTTCAGATGCATGAGCATTATTCAGGCGCTTGGGCACTGTTCAGGTGCATGGCTAGACAGAAACACCTATAGTTGGAATATTTTCAACATCACCAGATGTTTGAGCAGCTTGCAAGTTAAAACACTATTCAGGCACATGGGACTTGTTGAAACGCCCAACACTATTAAACATCACATTCAAACGTCTAAGCACATTGAAAAGTCTGGAACTGTATAGGCGCATGAGATTAAGTTGATACGCCCAACACTTAACCATTTTCAGCAACATGACAATTGTTTAAGCGCATGTACTTGAACAAAACGCTTAACACTTGGACAAATTCTTGAAATTCATCATACTCCTGATTTAGACTTTTGAGCACTATTTAGACGCATGAGAAACCTTCCATGAGTCTGACACTCGGAAACTTTGACAACATCCATCTGAACACTGTTTGTGCACATTATCACTGTTCATGCACATTATCTCAACACTTAGTCAAACTTTTTACTATCACCCAATATAAACATTAATTACCCTCAAATTTTACAATATCAAAATTGTTTTGGTTTAAGATCACCACAAATCCTTTGAAACTCATATTTTCATTTTTAAACATGAATTTTCAATTTAAACACCAACCAAGCACATTTTGAAAGACAACTTTGAACCAGTTTTTATTTTTGATTTTTTAAACAATTTTCTGTCATTTTAGTCTCTATTTTGGAACTTTTACAACACAAATAGTCTCATTTTTGTTTTTATTTTGTTTGCAAGAAGCATTTCCACTTATTTTTGAATTCTTTTCAGGTACATTTTTGCCTCATATCAAACACACACATGCTTGAATTTTTAGCTTCATCCTTTTCATCCAAAGCACTTTATTATTTATTTCTTTTTCACATTTTGATACTTTCCATTGATTTTCTCTTTTACAGTTTTACTCAACCTAAACTTTTATGTTCACAAACTTATAGGTTTCTTTTATTTTTACAAGTAGAGCAAACCAATCAGTATCAACATGCCTGCATATAGAAAATCATGTAAAAATCAAAATTAAAGCAGAATAAAAATCTACTATACACATTTGAATCACATGCCTGCAGTGAGATCATATCAGTTAAGATCAGCGCATTAAAATAAAATAAAATAGTGGATGGTCATAGACAGTGATTAAATCCTGATCAAGTGTGTTCCAAGTCAGCGTTCCTGCAGCAGAGAAGACACAAGATCTAAGGACAAAAGATGAGTGCTTTTGGCAAGATAATCAGCAAACTTACTTTTTCAATTCTTGGATTGCTTAAAGTTCGATTAGATATGACATTATGGAACCCACACTTAAACTTAGAGAGCTCAACTCTCGTCAAGATATGCAAGAAAGCACTTTTATCAACTTATTAACCTGATATATACTTATAACCAAATCTCATGTTTAGGTTGTGCACATTGGCATCTTTTGCATTAGGTGAGAATACCTAGATCTGTAATGACTTACAACAAAGGATATCTCGTCACTTCAAGTCTATGATGACTCATAACAGAGAAGTGAATAGATGCTTTAAATAGATCTCATGGTTATTCATATCGCCACCAAGTGTGAGTTTGTGACTTTACAAGCAATCAATTAGAGAAGTCATCACAACTCATTGGTACTAAGATGGACAACCACGAAAGCATGATTGATTTAGTTTAATCACAAGAATTTACTTTTTCAGTATAATTGCATGAGCTTACCTGCACATCATATCTGATCACGTCAGACTTTATTAGCGAGCGAAGTATGCAACCAATCAGAACCAATGTATCTATCATTTCTCATAACTTTGCAAAGACAGATTCATTCCTAAAATAATAAACAAACAAATAAACTCTATTTTTGTGGGTTTTTATTTTATAATTTTCTCTTTTCTTTTGATTTTCTATTTTTGTATTTGCTTGTTCTTTTTCTTTTGAGCATGCACACACAATATATACAATCAGGCAGTCAAGTTTGACAGTTTCTCTTTTATTTTTCTTATTCAGCTAGGGGAGGGATCTTTTCATTTTTATGATTCAAACAACTGAAATAAACTCGATCAAGTGATCAAAAGACCTTGTAAAAGACTATTGACACGATCAAAACCAGTTTTTAAACATGGTTAATAAGTCCAATTGACTCGACCAAATACTCAAAATGACTTGGTTAAAAGGCTTTTGTAAATACAGCCAACTATTTTTCAGTTGAGATTTGAATCAATATGATTAAACCTTTTTCAGAGTTATATCTAAGAAAATGATATCGTATTTAGATATGTTTTGTTTTGGAGTGCTGGACAAGATTAGCTGTAATAAACATAGCAACAGTGTTATCGATGTAAGTAGGAGTTTTAAGAAAATTGAACCCGTAATCCAGCAGTTGGTTTTGTAACCAAAGGATTTGAGAGCATCCTGCTGAAGCAGCTATGTACTCAGCTTCTGCGGTTGAAACGGAGACATTTGTTTGTTTTTTACATTGCCACGAGACAAATCTGGGACCCAAAAACTGACAACCACCCGTCGTAGATTTATGATCTTGGCAACATCCCCCATAATCACTATTTGTATATCCATGTAACTAGAAGTTTCCTTAATAAGGATACCACAACCCTAAAGCCGGTTTCCTTTGAGATACCTAAATATTCATTTAACAGTGATTAGGTGAGATTCCTTTGGGTTAGATTGGTACCTGGCATAGATACAAACAACATACATTATATCAGGTCTAGATGTAGTAAGACACATCAAAGATCTAGTCATAGATCTATATAGAGTTTGGTCAACTGATTTTCCTTTCGGATCAGATTCAATCTTGGTATTGATGTCAGCTGGAGTTCTGATTGATTGACAATCTTGCAGTTTAAATTTTTTCAAGAGTTTTTCAATGAATTTCTCCTGATTAATAAAAATTCCATCTGTAGAGTGTTTCACTTGAAGACCAAGGAAAAAGTTAATTTCTCCCATAGAACTCATTTGGAAATGAGACTTCATGACTTCTTCAAATTCATTACACAAGTTTGGACTTGTAGAACCGAATATGATATCATCGACATACACTTGAACACATAAGAGATCTTCAGCATCCTTCTTTATAAACAAAGTCGGATCAATTTTCCCTCGCGTGTATCCATGCTGGATCAAATATTGTGACAATGTATCATACCAAATTCTAGGGGCTTGATGAAGACCATACAATGCTTCGCTAAGCTTGTACACACGATAAGGATATTCTGAATCTTCAAAACCTGGAGGTTGCTTGACATACACATCCTCAGTGATTGGTCCATACAGAAAAGCACCTTTAACGTCCATCTGATACACCTTGAATTTCATATATGATGCATAAGCCAGGAAGACACGAATTGATTCAAGTCTTACAACTGGAGCAAATACTTCATCATAATCTATTCCTTCTTCTTGGGTGTAACCTTGTGCAACGAGTCTCGCTTTGTTGAAACAACAATTCCCCGATCGTCTGACTTGTTTCTGAACAACCATTTGGTACCTATGGCATTTTCTCCTTCAGTTAAATCCATAAGCTTCCACACTTCCTATTTGCAGAACTGCAATAACTCTTCTTGCATTGCCTCAATCCAACTATTATCCTGTAACGCTTCTATGATGTTTTTTAGGAACAATTTGAGATAGAAAACATGAGTATAAGCAGAGGTTTGCTTGTTCTGAATGACTTCTCGTCGTTCTCTCATTCAATGGACCGATAATCTGAGACGTAGGATGGTTCTTGTGAAAAAGAGATGTTGTAATCTCATTTTCTTGAACATTAACATCCAGATTAGACTGGTTCAAGTCTAAAAGCTAATGAAATAAGTTTGAAGTATGTGGATTGAAATTAGGAATTTGTGTCGGTGAATTGATAAAGTAATCAAGATTATCAGTAACAACTACATCATCAAAAACTGATGAAGTTCCAGACTCAGGCTGTACAATTTTACGACCTTTATTAGGAATTGGTTGTGAAACAATGGAATTTTCAGAAACAAAATGTTTTTGTGCTTGTTGAGATTGAGATTGATCATGAGATTCAAAACGAAATACAGGATCTTTAACAAACGAAAAGAATGGGTAATCTGAGCTAGAATCATCCATATCATCAGAATCAGAATCATCACTAAAAGATCCGAGATCTCCTCCTTGTTTCTTTTTCTCAACTGGAGATTTAAACAAGTTAGAATTGAAAGAGTTTGATAAAGAATTTAAATCAAACAACCAAGCTAGACCATTTGCAACTGATGGAAAAGAGTTTTCAAGAAATTTAACATTAAAAGTTTCAAGCAATGTACGATTTTACATAAAGCATGCAGTGGATATGGCTTCATCCAAGAAAGTGATTGGAATCTTTGCATCTACTAACATGGAATGTGTGGCCTCAATCAAAGTTATGTTTTTCCTTTCAGCAACTCCATTTTGTTGTGGAGTTCTAGGAGCACTGAACTGATGAGCAATTCCTTTTTCTGCACAAAACATGTCAACATTAGCATTTTTAAATTCAGTTCCATTATCACTTCTAATAGTTTTCACCTTTTGTTCTAATTGATTTTCTACTTTAATAATGATTTCTTTTAATAATTCAGCGGTTTCAGATTTAGCATGCAAAAAGAAAACCCATGAAAATCTTGTAAAGTCATCAATGATAACCAAACAATAATATTTATTTCCAATACTCTGCACATTTTTTGATCCGAATAGATCCATGTGCAACATCTGGAGAGGCTTGGAATTTGAGTTTATCAGTTTGGGCTTATAAGACGGTCTTTGTTACTTTCCTTTTAAACATGCTGTGTAGTGATCTGTTGTAGCGAACTTCTTTGTTGGAATTATAACTACATGGTTTCCTGCTACAAGCTTGTTCATGTTTTTGAAATTGGAATGCTCGAGATGTCTATGCCATAACTGACTTTGGACATTTGATGCTTGAGCAATTAGGCATGTTGTTTCTGTAGATGGATCTACTTGAGACATATCTAACTTGTATACATCTCGATCACATACAGCTTTAACAACTACCCATTCTTTGCTTATCTGAAAACCTGGCTTCAAAATATAACAAAAAAAATCATCAAATAAAACAGAGTAAGATTTGTCACAAATTTGGGAAACACTTAAAAGATTAAAGTTCAACTGTGAACAATAATTGACTTTATCAAAGCTAATAATCCCATTGAACACTGTTCCTTCGCCTGTTATCTTACCACCTGCATTACCCCCGAATGCAACATGAGTACCATCTAACTTAAAATATTACAGCAAGGCATGGTTGCCTGTCATATGCCGGCTACACCCACTATCAACATACCATGTGTTAATAGGTCTTCTTGGGCGTACCTGCATTTCAAAGAGATTTAAGTTGAGTTATCAACCCAAGCCAATAAGGTCTTGGGCTTGCCAAATTTATCAACAATGGTAAACTGTTTAAAATGAAGCTTATTCAAATCAGGCTTCTTTTGCTGTTTAAGTTTATCAATTCCTTTTCTGACAAATTTTTTATTATCTTTGATTTGCTTAATCCGTAAAGCATGGTAACATTTTTCCAGATCATCGTCAAGGTAATTTAAACCATCAACAGGAACATTTTCAAAAAAATTTTGATTTCCAAACTTTCCATTGTTCATTCTCACAAATCGTGGAACGAATTTTCCTTGTTTATAATGCTTCGTTTGCTCAGCATAAGAATCATCACAATCAGAATCAATCCTTCAGAAAAATCTCAAGCCTAAGGATGGTTGTTTTGTCAACCTTTGAAAACCAACATTTTGATTTCTTTGAAATCTTGGGTTTACATATCCATTCCTTGGCGAGGTCCTTCTGAAGTAGCAATTCTCATTTTTGTGATTTCTTTCATAAAAAATGGTACAATACTTGTTGAAATAACAATCTGCTGTTGTATGGTTTTTCATATCATAAATGTGACAATACCTGTTAAAGAAACATTCAGCAGTCTTATGATTATACATATCACATATTTCACAGTACCTTTGTTGAAATTTAAACAACTGTTGATTAACCTTAGATATGGAAGCCACATTTGATCCTTGTTTTGATTTAGGAGTTGCAAAGTTAATATGATGTTTTTGATTTGAGAGTTTGTTCTTTTGAAATTTGGGTTTTGACTTTTGTTCATTAATACTATTCCTAGACTCCTTAGATACAAATCTTTTTTTGACAACGTAAGACTTTGGACCTAAACCTATTTGCAGATTAGAGTTAGAATTGTTCTTTGAGTTTGATTTGATTTCTAGAATTATGTTCATATCAAAAGTACCCTAGACTTAAACTTCACTGGATTAAACTGATTAAATTGATTTGTTCTTTGATCTAAGAGGATTTAGCTTTAGCATTTTTCCTTCTCCTTCTCTGGTTTCCTGATCTTGATGATCTCTGCTTGCTTTGGGATTGAATATCTTTAGGAAAAGACTCTTTTGCAGTTTCTTTCTCTTTTTGTTCTTTCTATCATTTGATGAAGTCTGGATTGTTGAATCCGTTAGGAAATGAATCCTCAGATGTTGCGTCATCTTGTTTTGCTTTCCCTTTCTTCTTTATGTTTTGTTTGTCATTCTTTACAATGACTTCTTCAACAACATACTGATGTGTGAAAAAATATATATATTATTTTATTAAGAAAACATTTTTCTCAAATTAGTTTCAAAAAATTGGAAATTTCCAACTAAACCTCACACAAACGGAAAGTGTACCGGTCATGGTATAGTAAAGTTTAGGTAAGTCCGGATATCAAACCCTAGAGACATGTTCGGCGGCTTTCGTTACTAAACCTCTATCGACTTCTAACCTAATTAACTGAAATATATTAAGTAATTATTAATAAAAGAATAAAATATTTAACTAAATTTATTAATCTAAGCACGACGATAGAAGTAAACAATTCAGAATTCAAACTTGGAAACTTGAATATGATCAAATACATGAAATAACTACCTAGGCAGGAATCCAACAAACATGTAATGACATAAAAGGAATGACTCGTATGGTTATCTCTAAAAATACGAATCTAGGGTTAACTAGGTATGTTGCTACTCCCTAAGAAAACCAAAGACACGTGTGAAGCACAAGATAGGTTTATTAAAATGTCTAGTGGAAGATCGCCCCTAGGTTTTCTACCATATTATCTTTAAGATTATATTTTCTAACCCTAAGATAAAGAAGAACTTAATTAAATCCAATTAAATACCCTAAAACACTAACATCACGAATGAAAGGCAAAACACGCTCTCGCGAAATCCCAACCTAACAAGCAATGAGTAGGAGGTTTTAAGCAATATCTATCACCCTTTGGCTCTGGATAAGATGGCACATTGAAAAATACTATCAAATCACAACCAATGCTCCTAAGATTATCTCTAATCAAAGTTTAAAATTAAAAACACAAAGTAATTAATTTTAACATACAAACCTAATCTAGATGTCGCACAATCAATCAAGACCAAGCCTACACGAACATAACAATAACTTTCACGCATAAAACAATACGCATGTTCATATTTAATTGAGACAATAATCAAGTTCTAAGAGTAATAAACAATATACCAAATCAAAACCATATATTTAGTCAAAACATATTAGTTTTCAACCCAACCTAGGTAGTACTAAAAAAGTTAGCTACTCATAATATTCAAGAACATCAAGAACAGTAATAAAGTTGCAAGATTTAATAACATTAATGAGAGAATCAATGAAACATGAAAAAAATAATCGTTAACGAGACGAAACAGAATAATCTTTAGTGCTTGAATGATTCAATCTTTCCTCCTAGTATGAATATGCCTCTGCTGTCACTGTTGTTGCTTTTTTATGAATTAGGTCCTCCCCTCTTCACGTGCATGCGTTCCTTTTATTTTAAATTACCATCGTTGCATTGTTGTATTCGCATGAGCCTTTTAGCCCACATGCTAGTAGAAGTCTTTACAAATTAAAGTTTTGTGGCCTTCAAATCTTCACGTGGCTTTCTTATAATTGCTAGATGATCTTCACACTCTTATGGGCTTTTCTTAAATTACAATTTGTGGCATTGCAATTAAATGGAACCAACCAATTGATAATTATATTGATATTGCATGAATCATAAAATGTGTTTTGAAATTAGTAACTATAATATCACGTTGTTGAAAACAATATCATTCATTAGATAAATTATTAAAAGAAAGTGATGACAATACTAATGTATAAAATTTGTTTAACGAATCATACATCATTCTACATTTTAATTTAAAACATTTCATTTTTGCTCATGGTCTTTTACAATCTTTAAAATTGAATTATGAACCAATTAGCAGTAACGTTCAATAAAACTAATGTAAAAAATGTAAAAAAACTATTTAAAAGTGAGGAGAATATTTATATAAAAGATGTATAATATAGACCATATCAAATATCCCCACACTGAAACTTTGCTTGTCCCTAAGCAAAACTCATCTCACAACATATCTAACGTCAACAAGTTTGGAAACATAATTGTAAAACCAAATTAGCACAACCCGTTTTCCCTAAAGACACAATCAACTATCTAGTCACAATCAATAGAATTACAACTTAACAAGCGAATGATACTGATTTTAAAAAATAGACGTACTAACTAAATTTAGTTCATTTAAAGACTCAAAACACACAATAATCCACAACGTCTCAGAATGTTCTCTCCTCTTAGTTTGTTTAGTGGACTAGTATAAGATGTACTAGTTTATATCTGTGGTACTCTCGATGTTATCATGACACGACATTATCATAAGCTTGTAGAGGTATCACAACTACACCAACTAACAATTGAGCTTTGCACAAATTAAGTAGGTCTTACATAGGTTTTAACGTGGCTAGGGTGATGGGTAGGAATAAACAAGTGGAAAAACAAGGCTAAGGTGTTTAGAGAAATCCGACTTCGCTAGCGTAAACGCGAACATAATACGCAAATGATAAACAAAAAAAGGACCAAACTTGAATCCTTTAACAAACTAACTACTAATAGACTTTTTTTTTCGGGTCAAATTTTTTTTCACCCTCTTTTTATATTTTTTTCATTTTTTTCTCTGAGATTAACTAATCAAACATAACAATTGAATCACACTATTTAAACACTAACTTGGCCGGATTTTTTAAAACATACAGGTTAACACAAAAGGGCTTAATTAAACAAGGGCTAGGTTTAACATGGGTGTAAACAAAAGGAAACGGTAAATAAACGGCTCAACATGGCTAACTAGGGGATAATTTCAGGGTAAGTAAATCACAGGCTAAACACAAGGCTAGATCTTAGGTGCCTCTATCACTTTTGTGCAAGTTCAAAGTTCATGGTCTCAACGTGTATAACCTAGACAAGTTCTAAAATGCACGTGATCGTGTGATATAAACTCAAACAAAGAAATGCATGTGAAATGCAAATAATCAAGGATTAAAGGCTCAATCTCACATGAAACGGAGGTAATCAGGGTATAAGTTGTGGAAATTATATGTTTATCATCTCTCGGTTTACCTCACTTAATTAGACGTCTATGCAATTTTATTTTGAAAAACGCTTGTTAAGTTAAATTAATCATGTGACTTAAATAACTAAATCATGCTCTAGATTTAACTAATAAACGATAATTGACATCATACCATGATTCGTGCAAGTCGTGTTTAATATGCATGGATGAGTTGTACTTGGTGCCTTTTTCTCTTCTTTTTTCTGATTTTTTGTTTGTTTTTTGTTTTTTTTTTTTGTTTTTTTTGTTTTTTTTTTTTCAAACCAGAATGCAAAATGTTTCAGTTTTGCCAACTAACTCTATCCCCACACTTAAATCGAACATTGTTCCTAATGTTCGAACAAATAGATATAAGCAATTAAAATAATAAAAGTGCAAGAAATGGGAAAACTGAAACTCCCCTGATATGTAACGTGCACTGGCAGAAAGTCCGCTAAAAATGTATGTGTCATCCTCACACTTTAACTTGACTAAGAACCTCAAGCAGATGATCATTCAGCTCCGAGCAATAACCTGGAATCAAAGACAAACACAAAAGCATCCGGTACAAAAAATTAAAAATAAAAAGTAAACAAAAATGCAAAAAAATAAAAAAAACCCTCGGGTTGCCTCCCGGAAGCGCTTGGTTTATTTACGAGTCATCAGCCTGACTCGAACCTCTCAATCAGGCTCCTACAGGGGTGAGGTCAACCACTTCTTCCTCGTTCTCAATCACTAGCCCGCTAATGTAATGCTTTAAACGATGTCCGTTTACCTTAAACATCTCCCTGTCCTTTTTCTCGATTTCAATTATTCCATATGGAAATACCTCGCGCACAGTGTATGGTCCCGACCATCGGGACTTTAATTTTCCCAGAAACAATTTCAATCGTGAATTGTATAGCAACACATGATCCCCAAACTTGAATTCTTTATGACCTTTCAGGTGGCGATCATGTAATTCTTTCGTACGTTCCTTGTATCGTGTTGAATGCGCGTACGCATGATCTCTCAATTCCTCCAACTAGTGCAACTGGTGAAATCGGTTCTGTCCGGCCATGGACATATCTAAATTCACTATCCTCAATGACCAATATGCGCGATGCTCTAACTCCACCGGTAGATGACACACTTTCCCATAAATCATTCGAAACGGTGTAGAACCGGTCGGTGCCTTATATGCTGTGCGGAAAGCCCAGAGTGCGTCATTTAACTTATCGAACCAATCCTTGTGATTTGATCCAACTATTTTCTCTAGAATCTGCTTGATACCCCGATTACTTACCTCAACTTGCCCACTAGTCTGCGGATGATAAGCCGTTGTAAGCCGATGGGTGACCCCATAGCGTTGTAAAGTTTTCTCCATTTGTGCATTGCAGAAGTGGGTCCCTCCATCGCTAATCAGGGCTTTGGGGGTACCAAAGCGCGAAAATAACTTCTTAATGAATCTCACTACAACCCTAGCATCATTCGTGGGTAAGGCTTGAGCCTCCACCCACTTGGAAACATAGTCTACGCGCTACTAGGATGTACTTGTTCCCACGAGATGGCGGATCGGGCCCATGAAATCGATGCCCCACAAATAAAACACCTCACATGCCTAAATGGCAGTCTGTGGCATTTCATTCCAAGATGAGATATTTCCTACTCTCTGACAGGCATCACAACTCCTCACAAACTCATGCGCATCCTTAAAGATCGTCGGCCAATAAAACCCAGTGTCGAATACCTTCTTCACTGTCAAACTCACTCCATAATGGCCACCTGTTGGTCCTGAGAGGCAATGCCTCAAAATCCTCCATGCCTCGTCATCATGTACGCACCTAAGTACGATATGATCTGCTCCAATGCGGAAGAGGTAGGGGTCATCCCAAATGTAATGCTTAATATCTGCAAAGAATTTCTTCCTTTGCTGGTGTGTCATGCCTGTCATCAAAACCCCTGTCGCTAAGTAATTAGCCAGATCTACAAACCATGGAAAACCCTCTTCCTGTGCTTTCTCAAACATCAGTGTCTTATGTGGAAAGTTATCATCAATCTGTTCCTCCCTAATCTCCTCACGCCCAAAGTCCTCTAAATGTGACAAATGATCCACTGCTACATTCTCCGCTCCTTTCTTGTCCCTAATCTCAATGTCAAACTCCTGAAGCAGCAAAATCCTTCGTATCAATCTCGGCTTAGCATTTTGCTTACTAAACAAATACTTAAGCACTGCATGGTCTGTGTAAACAAGTCTTAGAAAGGATGAGATAAGATCTAAACTTATCGAATGCAAAGACTACTGCTAAGAAATCCTTCTCCGTCGTGGTGTAATGCTCCTGCGCATCAGTGAGCGTCTTACTCGCGTAATAGATCGGGTGAAAATGTTTGTCCCTACGCTGGCCTAACACCGCTCCTATCACATAGTCACTCGCGTCGCACATCAACTCAAAAGGTAAACTCCAATCTGGGGCGACCATAATCGGAGCATTCACCAACTTCTCCTTCAGAAGCTCATAAGCTCTCTTACACTCCTTAAAAAACACAAATGGCACATTTTTCTCTAGAAGTTGCATCATCAGCCTAGGAATCTTAGAGAAATCTCTAATGAAAAGCCGATAAAAACCAGCGTGGCCTAAGAAACTCCTAATAGATTTCACCGATGTGGGTAGCAGAAGCTTGCTAATAGTCTCAATCTTTGCCTTATCAACCTCAAGCCCCGCGTGTGAAATCTTGTGCCCTAAAACGATTCCCTCTTTCACCATGAAGTGACACTTCTCCCAGTTTAGCATGAGGTTGGTCTCCTCACATCAAGCCAACATCCTCTCCAAATGCTCCAAACATGAATCAAATGAATTCCTAAACACAAAAAAGTCATCCATGAAAACCTCCATTGAGTCCTCCATCATGTCCTGGAATATAGCTACCATACACCGTTGAAAAGTAGCTGGAGCAATACATAACCCAAATGGCATGCGACGGTATGCAAAGGTGCCATACGGGCATGTGAAGGTCGTCTTTTCCTGATCCTCCTGAGCGATGGGGATTTGGAAATAACCTGAAAAGCCTTCAAGGAAACAGTAAAACTGTTGCCCTGACAAATGCTCCAACATCTGATCTATAGAGGGAACCGGAAAATGGTCCTTCCTCGTGGCATCATTCAATTTGCGATAATCAATACAAACTCTCCACCCGGTGACTGTCCTCGTCGGAATCACCTCGTTCTTCTCATTAGTAACCACTGTCATCCCCTTTTTCTTGGGAACAACCTGCACAGGACTCACCCACTTCGAGTCAGAGATAGGGTAGATCAATCCTGCATCTAACAACTTAATTACCTCTTTCTTAACTACCTCCTGCATGTTAGGATTTAATCTCCTCTGACTCTGTCTAATAGGCTTATACTCATCTTCCATGAGTATCTTATGCATGCAAAATGAAGGGTTGATACCCTTAATATCGATAAGCTTCCATGCTATAGCCTGCTTGTGTGCCTTCAGCATATTTACCAGTCTCCTCTTTTCCTCCTCTGTCAATCCAGCAGAAATGATGATAGGTAATTAAGATCCCTCATCCAAAACTGTGTACTCTAGGTAAGATGGCAATTCTTTAAGCTCTAAGGATGGGAGTGTCTCAATCGATGGCTTCTCTATCGGTTCCTCTCTCATAATCACCTCACACATGTTGGCTTCCTTGAGAGGCTGACTCTCACGATCTATCGAGTCATGCTTAAAGGCAAAGCGGTCAACTTGATTTCCTGGTTCTCCCTAACCAAGATCTGTGAGTCTATCTGATCTGATCTGATCTACTCTCGAAAACTCATAGTCACCTGTGTCCAAATAGTATCTATGAAGTATAATGTATCATCCTGATCATGTGTGTTCTTGATGGATTTGTTCACGTCGAATGTAACTGTCTCATCAGCAACTTGTAAGGTTAGCTTGCCATTAAGGACATCGATCAATGCCCTCGCACTAGCCAGGAAAGGTCATCCTAAGATCAATGCGACCTTCTCATCCTCATCCATATCTAAGATCATGAAATCAATAGGAAAAACAAACTTATCTACCTTAACGAGCATGTTCTCTACGATCCTTTGCGGATACTTTACCGACCTATCCGCCAACTGAATGCTCATGCGTGTCAGTGTGGGTCACCTAGGTCTAGCTTAGAGAACACAGAATATGGCATCAAGTTGATGCTAGCACCTAGATCTGCCAATGCATTGCTCAGAGACAAACCATCTATGATACATGGAATAGTAAAACTACCCAGATCAGTCATCTTCTATGGTAGTTTGTTCTGCACAGCAGCCAAACACTCCTCACTCAATGTCATAGTAGAGGTTTGCTCCAGCTTCTTCTTATTCGTAAGTAGATCCTTCAGAAACTTAGCATACTTAGGCATGTGCTGTAATGCCTCCACAAAAGGTAAGTTCACCTTGAGCTGCTTAAACATCTCAAGGAACTTCCCGTACTACTCCTCAGACCGATGCTGAGCCAATCATCCTGGATATGGAAGTCTGTCAAAATGGACTAATGACTCATTTGCCTTCTTCTTCCCAGCAACCTTCTATACTGGCTCCTCTGGCTGTGCTATACTTGGTGGGTGCAACCTCTGTTGCACCTTGCCAGCAGGGGCCTCTATCTCTATCTCCTCATCGACCTCCTCTTCAATCACTACAGGAGGCTCAACCAAGCCAGACGACTTACCACTCCTTGTCATCACAGCCTTCACATGCGCGTTTGGATTCTTCATTACATTACTAGGTAGGCCTCTAGGTTGCCTTTCCTGAAACATATCTGATAAGTGAACCACAATCCTTTCTATATTCTGCAATAATGCTCCTGGATTCTTGATCATGGCCTCGTTCTCCTGGAACCAAACCTGATATGCCTGATCTCTAGCCTGTGCTTCCTTATACCTAGTTTCATCCCTTGCCATAAACTGAGTCAACATCTGTGACTGCTGGATCATCATCTCCTTAAGGGTGGGCTTCTTCTCGCCTTGACCTAGTCTGACTGCTAGAATCAACTTGGTGCGCTCCTCGCTGAGTAGCAACCGAGGCTCGGGAGTCTGGATATTCATAACTACTCATGGCTAGGTCCTTAAACATGGTGTTACACTCCTCAACAGTTTTGGTGGTCATCAGATTACCACCAGCAGTAGTATCCAGCATGTTCCTAGTCGCAGGAGTAACTCCATTGTAAAACTTCTCAATCAACACCCAATCCTCCAAACCGTGATGTGGACACTTATGCACTAGCTCTTTGAAACGCTCCCAAGTTTCATAGAAAGTCTCTCCTGATTTCTGCTGAAATGAATGAATCATGCTCCTCAGACGAGCGGTCTTCGAAGGGGGAAAGTACTTACATAAAAACTTGTCTTGCATATCAGCCCAAGTAGTGATGGTTCCTATGGGTAGGGACTCAAGCCAGCTATGGGCATGGTCAGTAAGAGAGAATGGGAAGAGGTACAACTTGCATGAGTCCTCGGAAACACCATTCACCTGAAAGGTGTCACAGATCCTCGCGAAGCGAGCTAGATGAGGGTTAGGATCTTTCGTAGGCAACCCGTGGAACTGAACAGTATTAGTGACCTTGGAAATGATTTGGGGAGGGATTTGCCAATTGTTGGCTGTGACAGGTGGACGTATAATACTAGACCTAGCTTCGGCAGCTGTGGGCTTGGCGTAGTCGGCAATCACTCTCCTCACTGGTGGTTGTTCGTCGGCCATTGTAGATTATGTGGCGTGAGTGGATTCGCTTTCGTATGACTCTTCCTCGGTCTCAAGCTCCGTTTTAGACTCGTTTGAATGTCGATCGAACGCACACTCTGGATTGTCAAGTGGCTGAAATTCTAGTGGTCTAGCAGAACGGGTGTGGCGCATAAACTAAAAGAAAGTTAAAAAAAAGAAAAATTAATGAAAATTTACCTAACTGATTAAGACAAAACAAATAAAAGACAAAATACTAACTAAAGGCACAATTAACAACTAAGGCAAAATAAACCTAATTATAAATTAATAAATCTAAACTAGAAAACAAATGATAAGATCCCCGACTCTGGTCATTCTCAAAATCGCCAAATCAGTCTCCCCTGCAACGGCGCCAAAAACTTGATGTGTGAAAATATATATTATTTTATTAAGAAAGCGCTTTTCACAAATTAGTTTTAAAAAATTGGAAATTCCCAACTAAACGTCACACAAACGGCAAGTGTACCGGTCATGGTATAGTAAAGTTTAGGTATATCCGGATATCGAACCCTAGAGACACGTTTGGCGGCTTTCGTTACTAAACCTCTATCAACTTCTAACCTAATTAACTGAAATATATTAAGTAATTATTAATAAAAAAATAAACTATTTAACTAAAATTAATTAATCTAAGAACGACGATAGAAGTAAACAATTCAGAATTCGAACTTGGAAACTTGAATATGATCCAATATGTGAAATAACTACCTAGGCAGGAATCCAACAAACATGTAATGACATAAAAGGAATGACTCGTATGACTATCTCTAAAAATACGAATCTAGGGTTAACTAGGTACGTTGCTACTCCCTAAGAAAACCAAAGATACGTGTGAAGCACAAGATAGGTTTATTAAAATGTCTAATGGAAGATCACCCCTAGGTTTTCTATCATATTTTCTTTAAGATTATATTTTCTAACCCTAAGATAAAGAACAATTTAATTAAATCCAATTAAATACCCTAAAACACTAACATCACGAATGAAAGGAAAAACACGCTCTCGTGAAATCCAAACCTAACAAGCAATGAGTAGGAGGTTTTAAACAATATCTATCACCCCTAGGTTTTGGATAAGGTGGCACATTGAAAAATACTATCAAATCACAACCAATGCTCCTAAAACAATACACATGTGCATATTTGATGGAGACAATAATCAAGTTCTAGGATTAATAAACAATATACGAAATCAAAACCATATATTTAGTCAAAACATATTAGTTTTCAACCCAACCTAGGTAGTACTAAAAAGTTAGCTACTCATAATATTCAAGAACATCAAGAACAGTAATAAAGTTACAAGATTTAATAACATTAACGAGAGAATCAATGAAACATGAAAAAAATATTCGATAACGAGACGAAACGGAATAATCTTTAGTGCTTGAATGATTCAATCTTTCCTCCCTATATGAATATGCCTCTGCCATCACTGTTGTTGTTTTTTTTATGAATTAGGTCCTCCCCTCTTCACGTGCATGCGTTCCTTTTATTTTAAATTACCATCGTTGTATTGTTGTATTCGCATGGACCTTTTAGCCCACATGCTAGTACAAGTCTTTACAAATTAAAGTTTTGTGGCCTTCAAATCTTCACGTGGGTTTCTTATAATTGCTAGATGATCTTCACACTCTTATGGGCTTTTTTTTAATTACAACTTGTGGCACTACAATTAAATGGAACCAACCAATTGATAATTATATTGATATTGCATGAATCATAAAATGTGTTTTGAAATTACTAACTATAATATCACATTGTTGAAAACAATATCATTCTTTTGATAAATTATTAAAAGAAAGTGATGACAATACTAATGTATAAAATTTGTTTAATGAATCATACATCATTCTACATTTTAATTTAAAACATTTCATTTTTGCTCATGGTCTTTTACAATCTTTAAAATTGAATTATGAACCAATTAGCAGTAACGTTCAATAAAACTAATGTAAAAACTATTTAAAAGTGAGGAGAATATTTATATAAAAGATGTATAATATAGACCATATCACATACTCATGATCTTGTTCCTTTACTTTCATAACATGAGATCCTTTGGAAATAAACATCTTCTTATTCTTTGGTCGTGGTTCATAAGATTTAACTTTCACTAGATGACCATTTTTAATCTTTTCAGTATCTTGTTCCTCAAATATCTCAACATTAGTCTTCTCTTCATCACTTTCAAAGTTCTTTTTCTTATTTTGAAAGGCTTTTACCTTAGCTTTGTTTTTACTTGAGTAATCATGTGTGTTAACGTTTTCTAGTAAAGTGTTTGAGATAGATTCAGGCATGGGCTCATGTGTGAAGCCTAGACCTGTTTTGTTTTTATCATTCCTCTCACTTACCAACTGATCTACAATGGTTTTAGAACTCTTAACTTTAGCTAGATCTACCTGTGTTGCAGCATGAGCTATTTTTTCTTCTTCCAAATTTTTAGTCATCTCCTCAAGTTGTTTTTTAACAAGTTCAAGTTCTTTTAGAGTTTTATTCCATGAGGTTTGAAGACATAAGATCTTTTCATCAGAAACTTTGTGATCATTTTTCAGTTTGTTGTGCATTTCTTTTTCTTGTTTAAGTTTGTCACAGATTTTAAATGAATATGTTGTATAATGCTCAACTTGATCAAAACATGCTTTTGTGCACATTTTTTCTCTGACTTCGACAGGAATTTCAGGATAACTTGAAGAAGAAGTCTCAGAATCAGATGATGGATGCTCAACCTTTGGTTGTTCAGACTGAGCCATGAGTGCAATTTCTTCTGAATCCTCTTTTGGGTCAGATTTGTCACTCCAATCATAATCTTCATCATAATTTTCTGAATCACCATCTGCCTTAGGATCATTTTCTTTAGACTAGTCTTCATTTTGAACTTCAGCAACAAGAGCTAAACTTGATGTTAGATCAGCTGTGAATTGTTCAGCATATGCACTCCAGTCATAGCCATCTTCAATGCACATGTTGATTTATCAGGGCAGCTAATTCAGCAGGGGTCATGTTTATAGCACCGGTACCACGAGCACCGGCACCACGTCCACGGCCACGTCCACGTCCTCTACCTCTTGCGTCCATATTTCACTTTACATTCACAAATACAATAATGAGTAACATCTAACATATTAATCTCATTGAAGTACAGCAAATAATAAGAAATATTGAATTTACCATAACCACAACATTTATAACAAAAATAATAACCAAAGATAAATAAATTGTAAACGGTTCACAAAATATTCCATCAATGTCAAAATTTTAGTTTTTCAGTTGGGTGGGAAACAACCCTTCCCACGTAGGTTTCAAAAGAAAAGAAACACTATATAGTCCAAGTCATATAAATGTAGAGTCAATCCAGCACGTCCGACCCATCACTGTCCTCTTCCATCTCTTCCGGTTCTTCTTCCTCCGGGGCTTCTTCGGGTTCTTCTTTAGGTTCTTCCTCTGGGTCTTCTTTAATAGGGTCTTCCTCAGGAGCAGGGGCTTCAGAAATCTGAAGCGCCGCTAGCTGTGCCTCCAGATCGGCAAATCTATCGTCGATCACTATGTTATGGTGCTCTTGCGCGTTCATGCACTCAGTAAGTGCTACAACGTTGCCTGCCAGGGTATGATGCCCACTAATGGCCATCGAGAGTCGCTCCTGAAGCGTCTCTACCTGGAAACGCAACTGACGCATCTCATATCGTAAAGTGGAGTTCTCATCAGTGAGTCCTCTAATACGCTGCCGCTCGGTGTCTAGTGTAGCCACCAATGCTGCAAACGCCTGCTCATGTGGGATGTCTAGGGAAGGAAGAGTAGGTGATGTAGAGGCTATTGATGATCTGGTCCTGGGTCGAGTAGGAGCTACAGGTGGCACATGCTCCTTGTAAACCATGCGGTGTATATAGGTAGGATAGAAGTTCCAGTTCCTTGGAGGATCGTGCTCGGGTAATGCGAATGGCTGATCCCAATCCATCTCTTCAGAGGGGTAAGGATGTCGAGGCCAGTCTGATCCCCTATCAGGTACAGGAGAAGGAGGAGGTGACTCAGACCGTGCAGGTCTCTTGCCTAAATTTCTGGACGACGATGCCATGCTGCGAAGTACGTGATGCGTATGGCAATGAGTATACAGTAAGGGAATAAGTGGCGAGTAACTAACAAACTGTGCGGTTATAGACTAGTGTGTATGCAACCTAGTTCCCTATAACCAATGGATCTGATACCAATCTGTCACATCCTCAAAATCCACGTGTGGGGTTTTACTGCGAGGTGTGTGAACAAACCAGGATCTCAGTCATTAGTTACTCAGAATGACTCTATATGAAACATTCAAGCGAAATCAGAGTTTAAAACATTAAAAGTATGCGGAAGCGTTCAGTAAACATGAAAACCCAAAATAATGCAACACAATGTAAAATGCGCAAACACGCGCCAACCGTTGTTCAAAACAAATACATAATTATTTCAATTGCAAAAACCACAATTGTTCCGAACATTGCTGACCCAAAATGCTGACCCGTGAGTGCTCCTAGGCTTTTCATTAACCATGACCTAAGAATAGCATACTAAAAGAGTCAACACAATGGTTGGTGAGTTCAAGAGTTTGCGTAAAACATAACAGTAACAGTTATAAAACATAAGAGTGCGTTGAATTAGATAGCTAGTCTAAATTCACAAGTAATAATCGTAGTGATTTCGCGATCGAAGCTGACAGCGTTTCGTTTGATTGCCTCCCGTCACGACTTACTAGGTCGTGACACCATGTGTTAGGACAATATTGCACCCTTTTGACCTCGAGTCACACAGGTGGGGCTTGTCAAACCTAGTAGTACTACCCAAGATTTCCCGCTAGTTTCAATATTAACGATCCAAAAGTGTGAGGACTTTCATAGTATATATCGCACTACATTACACTTTACACAACTTATAAACATTAAAGCGTTTCAGAACAAGTATGCTATCTCCCCCAAAAGAGAGTGTAAATAAAGTGGGGCATGAACTCACCTGGTATGCACACGAATGATATTAAAGCTAACTTGAGAGAGAGGAAAGACAACCTTCAGAGGTTACCTAGAACACATGAGTACGTGTACACAGAATCATTAACAACCCTAAGTGCTTGATAAACACATTGATCAAAGGTTTTAGAAAACAAGACACATTTGACCCAATTGACCTGTTTGACCCGTTGGTGACATATTAATTGAAATCCCATTTAATCAAGCATAACAACTCATCATACACGGTTATCATACAAGTTATTCACATATATCACTTCATCAACCACTTGTTCTACCAAGATCATCATACAACTTAGATTATCATACAACTCATGCGAATCTCAAGTAGTCAACATGCTCAACACAATTATAATTACATCATAACTAGTACATCATACATAAAGTCTAATCATGCACAACATGCCATGTGAAGCCAGTCACGACTTCACACCCTAAACCCTGCCAATCCTACTAAGTAGGGGCCTCAGATTCACACGCGTGTATGACGATCATCATCACATTGTTTAACAAGATTCATGCCAACCAACATACCCAATAATGATCTATTACAATCCCAAACATGATCCTATAATCTCCTAACATAATTCATCATCATGTATAATCAATAAAAGTACAATTTCCTATATGACCAATCAAGTATCCATACTGTGACATCCGGTAATTTTCCGTTACCAAACTCCGTTAGTTCCGTTAAGTCTTGCATACACGAGTCGAGAGCACACACTAGTTGTCGTTGAACGTTGGTGACTTAATAATAATTAATAATGATAAACTAATTATAATTTAACTGGTTACGTAATTATCAAGTTGTGCTTATGTGTTTACGTGATTTAAATGCTAGTTGTGAATTTTATCGCGTAACGTGGAAACGTGTATATTTATTTCGTGTGTTTTGTGGCAAATGGAAATTATGTATGATTATTATTTATGACTAATGATAATTGTGTTTAGTAGTTAAAAATTATTTAGAAACTAGTCAAAGAGTCTAATTTTTATAAAATACAAAATGCAAGGGTTTAAAGGGTAATTATGCAAAATTATATTGTTTAAAACACAAAACCCAACCCTAATAGCCCCCATCGGCCGCGATCGACCTCCCCTCTCCCTCTCCTCTTTGAATTCAGCCCAAGAACAAGCAATCACCTTCGAATTTGGATCGATTTCAAGGCATACAACAAGTTAGAACCTTCAATTGCAAACTATTACACATTTAAAGGTTAGATTTTTACATGTTTTTGATGATTCTTCATGTTGGCCGAAAGTTCCATTCGAAATCTGCAATTGATGGTCGATTGATGCTTGTTTGTTGTTGTTAATGTGTTTGTTAGGTAGATTACATGTTAATTAACGTCGAGTATGCAATAAAGGTTGGATTTTTTTTACAAGTTCTTATGGGATTTACATTAGGGCCGAAACCCTAATTCGAAAATCAAATTGGATGTTGAATGTTGGTTGTTTGATGTTCTAATGATGCTAGTTAGGTTGTATGCATATTGGTTAACGTTGATTTTGAAAGAAAGCCTCGATTTTGATTCATGGTTCATAGGTTACTAAGAATAGTAACTTTATTTTGCATGAATTGATGATTTGATCATGTATGAATGTTATGGATGTGTTTGTGATGATGATTAGATGCTCAGTTGATGATACAAAAATTGAAAATCAAGAAGACGTTTTATAGTTCATACATTGCTCAAAATAGTAACTTTTGGTGTTGAATGTTGATGAATCATGATGATTAGGTGTTGTTGATCATGTTTAGATGTTGTGATGGACTTGAATTGGTATGTAAATGATGAATCCATGAATGTCTTGGGTGTTTGATGAAATTGGGATGTACTTTCCAAAAGGGAAACTTTATTTGTGCAAATTCTTGAATTGGATGATTTGAGCATGTTTGGGATATTAGGACCATGCTAGTGCATTCATGGATGGTTTCTAAGGTGATTAAATGTGTTGTTTAGGTTATATGAATGTTGATTTGGTTTGTTAACTGTTTTGGCCTGTTTGTAGAAAAATCCTGGTATGAGTCATATAGGTAAGCTAGGACTTTTGTGGATTGATGGTTGTTTAAGAATGAACATTTTAGATGTATGAGCATAATAATAGTTGAGGTTCGCATGACTTGTATGATACCTAGTTGTATGATGATCTAGGTAGTACATGTGGTTAATGAAGTGCTATATGTAATCAAGTTGTATGTTGATCATGTATGATATGCTGTTGTGTTAGTATTAACGAATTATCACCTATAATGTCACCAACGGGTCAAACGGGTCAACTGGATCAAATGTGTCTTGTCTTTCTAAAACCTTGAGTTCTTTGGTTTGTAGAGCACTTAGGGTTTCATGTTGATTCTGTGTGCACGTGCTTATGTACTCTTGTATTCTAGGTAACCTTTGAAGGGTTGTCTTTGCACCTATCACCAGTTCTCTTTAGTCATTATCTTTACGCACTAGGTGAGTTCTTGCCCCACTCTTTTTACATAATCTCTTTTGAGGGAGATAGCATACTGTTGATTACAAACGCTTTTATATATGAGTGTGTATAATATTGAAATAGTGCTGTTTAACATGGAAAGTCCTCACACTTTCGGATTGTTAATATTGACTAGCGGGGAAACTTTGGGTAGTACTACTGGGTCTGACGAGCCCCACCTGTGCGACTCGAGGTCAAACGGGTGCAATATTGTCCTAACGAACATTTGTCACGACCTGGTAAGTCGTGACGGGAGGCACAAACTATCACAGTCAGCTTCAATCGCGAAATCACTATGATTAATATTTTTATGTTAATAGACTAGCTATCTATTGCAATACACTACTTATGATTTGAAAACTGTTTATCGGTTTACCTATTAACGCAAACTCTTGAACTCACCAACCATGTGTTGACTTGTTTAGTATGCTATTCTCAGGTTAAGGTTGCCAGTTTCCTAGGAGCACGCACGTCAGCATTGTTGAGTTGTCTACATTTGCCTTGTTTATAAATTTGGGATTATTTCATATAAAACAATTGTGTTTGGGGCGCGTATGTTTTGCGCATTCTCTTTACATACTACTTGTTTTGGGTTTTGCTGGTTTTAAAAACGCTTCCGCAGTATTTTAAACGTTAACTCTGGTTTTGTTTATTAATCATATAGAGTCGTTCTTGGTAACTAATGACTGAGATCCTGGTATGTCACGCGCCTCGCAGTAAAACCCCGCACGCGGATTTTGAGGGTGTGACAGATTGGTATCAGAGCCATTGGTTATAGGGAACTAGGTTGCATACACACACTAGACTATAACCGCACAGTTGTTAGTTACTCATCGCTTACTATCCTTACTGTATACTCATTGGCATATGCAACACGTACTTCGCAGCATGGCATCGTCGTCCAGAAATTTAGGCAAGAGACCTGCACGATCTGAGTCACCTCCTACGTCTCCTGTACCTGATAGGGGATTTAACTGGCCCCAACATCCTTATCCTCCTGGCGAGATAGACTGGGATCAGCCTTTCATACCTCCTGAGCTTGATCCTCCGCGGAACTGGGACTTCTACCCCACCTACAAAAACCGTATGGCATACAGAGAGTGCGTACCACCAGTAGCACCTACACGACCTAGGACTAGGTCATCGACCGCCTCTACTTTGCCTACACTTCTTACCTTGAGCATCCCTCTGGAGCAGGCATTTGCAGCCCTAGTAGCCACACTGGACACAGAGCGACAGCGGATTAGAGGACTCACTGATGAGAACTCTGCATTATGATCTGAGATGCGTCAGCTGCGTTTCCAGGTAGAGACGCTTCAGGAGCGACTCTCGATGGCCATTGGTGGACATCATACTCTGGCAGGCAACGTTGTAGCATTTAGTGGGCGCATGGATGCACAGGATCACCATAACATAGTGATCGATGATAGGTTTGCTGATTTAGAGGCACAGCTAGCAGCACTTCAGATTGCTGAAGCCCCCGTACCTTTGGTGGACCCTGATGAGGAAGACCCAGAAGAGGAACCCGAGGAAGCCCCCGAAGAAGAACCAGCAGAGATGGATGAGGACAGTGACGGATCTGACGTACTGGACTGATCCTACTTTTAAATGACTTAGACTATGTAGTGTTTCTTTTCTTTGAAACCTATGTGGGAAGGGTTGTTTCCCACCCAACTGACAAACTTAAATTTTGATATTGATGGAATATTTTGTGACTCAATTGCAATTTATTTATCTTTGATTATTATTTCTGTTATAAATGTTGTGGTTGTGTGAATACATTATTTCTTATTGTTTACTGTACCTTGATGAGATTAATGTGTTGGATGTTACTCATTATTGTAATTGTGAATTGTAAAGTGAAATATGGACGCACGTGGAAGAGGACGTGGGCGTGGTCGTGGACGTGGCGCAGGAGGCCTCCTGCGCCATAAACATGACGCCTGCAGAATTGGCGGCATTAATTAACGAACATGTTCAGGCGGCAATGGCTGCTGCCCTACCGGGACAACCAGCAGGTAAATGATAACAAGAGGTTAAACTAGTTATTCTAGTTAATTGCCTAGGATATCTGACTAATGTTTGGGATTGTCAAAACAGGACCACCACCATGTACCTACAAGTCCTTAATGGACTGTAAACCCCATACCTACAGCGGGACGGAAGGAGCTGTAGGGCTTGTAAGGTGGTTTGAGAAGATAGAGTCTATCTTCGCAAAATGCAACTGCCCGCCTGCTGATCAGGTGAAGTATGCCACCGGGACATTGGAAGGCGCAGCACTTTCCTGGTGGAATGCCCAGGTGCAAATGCTGGGTCAATCCATGGCCAATGAACTACCTTGGGATGAGTTTAAGGGGATTATGACCGAAGAATACTGCCCCGAAATGAAGTGCAGAAACTGGAGATTGAGTTCTGGCAACTCAAAATGCAAGGCTCAGAAATTGAAGCCTACACGACCCGTACTCATGAGTTAGCTACTTTATGCCCAGGGATGGTGAATGAAATGCACAAGAGAGTTGAGCATTATATACGAGGATTGGTGCCCGAAATTCAAAGTATGGTAACTGCTTCTAACCCCACTACATACAACAAGCTATCCAAACAGCCCACAGGCTGACTGATCAAGCAGTCGAGCAAGGTCGATTACCTAAGCGGGGCGCGGTGGCAAGCGTGCCCGACCATAAACGCAAGTGGGATGGTTCAAGCAACAAGGGATCGTCATCCAGCAGCCAATCTCAACCTCAACAACAACAGCAAAGTCAGCAACAGCAACGGAAGTTCGATAACAATCGAAGCTTCAACCAGGCGACTCCCTCAAATCAAGGACCCGGTGGGTATGGCGGAAGACAGCCGAAGTGCAACCGGTGTAACTACCACCATGTGGGTCGATGTGATAACTTCAAGTGCCAACGTTGTGGGAAGATTGGTCACGCAGCCAAAGACTGTCGGGGTGAACTGATGAGAAAGCCACAACAATCACAAGACACTCCGAAAGGTTGTTTTGAGTGCGGAAAAGAAGGCCATTACAGACGCAACTGTCCCCAACTTAAGAGGAATGGTAATGGCAACAACAACAATGGAAACAACAGCAATAATAACAATGGCAACAACAATAACAACAACAATGGTAATGGCAACAACAATGGAGGCAATAACAACAATGGAGCCAAAGGAAGAGCCTTCGTCATTGGCTCAGGTGAGGCTCTAAACGATCCTACAACAGTAACTGGTAAATTTTCGGTTAATGGTTGTTTTGCTACCGTATTATTCGATACCGGAGCCGATAGAAGTTTCGTGTCCACTAGGTTTGTAGTCTTTTAAGTGATATGCCCTCAGCCTTAGAATCTAAATACACCGTGGAGTTAGCTAACGGCACACAGATTCACGTAACGCATATTCTTAGAGACTGCAAGATAGAGCTTGCTGGTCATACATTCACCATAGATCTCATGCCTGTTACGTTAGGAAGCTTTGATGTGGTAGTAGGCATGGATTGGCTTTCCGATAAACAAGCGGAAGTCATATGCCACGAGAAGATCATACGGATTCCCATTGGTGAAGAAGTCCTTACGGTCAGAGGTGATAGGAGTGGTGCGGTGATAGGCATCATCTCGTTTATGAAGGCACAGAAGTTGTTACGAAAGGGTCGACTAGCCATATTGGCACTCGTCACAGATAAACAGATCGAGGAAAAGAGGATAGAGGATATCCCCGTAGTTCGTGAGTTTCTCGAGGTGTTTCCGGAAGACCTGCCTGGATTACCGCCTCATCGTCAAGTTGAATTCCAGATTGAGTTGACTCCAGGAGCCGCTCCAATTGCGAGAGCACCGTACCGGTTAGCTCGAACGAACTGCAGGAATTATCTGCCCAACTACAAGAGTTGTTGGATAAAGGGTTCATCCGACCGAGTTCGTCGCCCTGGGAGAGCGCCAGTTCTATTTGTGAAGAAGAAGGATGGTACATTTCGAATGTGCATTGACTATAGGGAACTGAACAAGGTTACTATCAAGAATAGATATCCCTTACCTCGTATCGATGATTTGTTTGATCAACTGCAAGGATCAAGCTATTACTCTAAGATTGATCTGAGGTCTGGGTATCATCAGCTGAGAGTTCGAGAAGAGGACATCGAAACTGCCTTCCGTACACGATATGGTCACTATGAATTTTTGGTCATGCCATTTGGGTTGACGAATGCACCAGCAGTATTCATGGACCTCATGAATCGCGTGTGCAAACCCTATCTTGATCAGTTTGTTATCGTCTTTATTGATGACATACTGATATACTCAAGGACCGAGGAAGAACATGGAGAGCACTTACGTTTGATCTTGGAATTACTTAGAGAGGAACAACTGTATGCAAAGTTTTCTAAGTGTGATTTCTGGATACGTGAGGTACAATTCTTGGGTCATATTGTCAACGAGAAGGAATACATGTTGATCCTGCTAAGATTGAAGCGATAAAGAATTGGTCTGTTCCTAAGACACCAAGTGAGATACGACAATTCCTTGGATTAGCGGGATATTATCGACGATTCATTGAAGGATTCTCTAAGATTGCACAACCTCTCACAGCCTTGACTCATAAAGGAACAACATATAAATGGGGTGAGAATCAGGAATCTGCTTTCAGTTGCTGAAACAGAAATTGTGTAGCGCACCAATATTAGCGTTATCGGATGGTAGTGATGATTTCGTAGTCTATTGTGATGCTTCTATTCAAGGACTTGGATGCGTCCTGATGCAGCGGGATAAAGTGATAGCTTACGCCTCTAGACAATTGAAGATTCATGAGAAGAACTATACCACCCATGACTTGGAACTGGGTGTGGTAGTGTTTGCCTTGAAGATCTGGAGACATTACTTGTACGGTACCAAATGCACCATCTACACCGATCACAAGAGTCTTCAGCATATCTTTGAGCAAAAGGAGTTGAACATGAGGCAAAGACGCTGGGTGGAATTGTTAAACGACTATGATTGTGCTATCAAGTATCATCCGGGAAAAGCAAATGTAGTTGCTGACACACTGAGTAGAAAAGAGACTGCTAAACCTCGACGAGTGCAAGCTCTGCAACTAACGATTAGTACGCAATTACCTGAACAAATCCGAGAGGCTCAGACGGAATCTCTGAAAGCAGAAAACATTGGGTCTGAATCGTTAAGGGGAATGGAAAAACAATTGGAAGTAAAAGCGGATGGAATTCGTTACTTCATGGATAGACTATGGGTACCTCTACACGGAGACCTGAGAGACTTGGTGATGAGTGAGGCTCACAAGTCCAAGTATTCTATACATCCTGGATCTGACAAGATGTACCACGATTTGAAGGCGCACTATTGGTGGCCTAACATGAAAGCAGATGTAGCTACTTATGTGAGCAAGTGTCTGACCTGCTCGAAGGTGAAAGTGGAGTATCAGAAACCATCTGGACTATTACAACAACCCGAGATCCCTATGTGGAAGTGGGATCAGATATCAATGGATTTTATCACTAAGTTACCTCGTACTTCTACGGGTTGTGATACAATATGGGTTATCGTGGATAGATTAACAAAGTCTGCTCATTTCCTAGCGATAAAGGAAGCAGATAAGATGGAGAAATTAACCCGACTCTATTTGAAGGAGATCGTTTCGAGGCATGGAGTACCAATCTCAATCATTTCTGATCGTGATTCTCGTTTCACATCACACTTCTGGCAGTCGTTGCAGAAAGCTCTAGGTACGCGATTGGATATGAGTACTGCTTATCATCCACAGACTGATGGTCAAAGCTAGCGTACTATACAGACTTTGGAGGACATGTTACGTGCTTGTGTGATTGACTTCGGGAATAACTGGGAAGTTCACCTACCATTGGTGGAATTTTCTTACAACAACAGTTATCACACTAGCATAAAGGCAGCACCTTTTGAAGCTTTGTATGGGAGAAAGTGTAGATCACCAGTTTGCTGGGCTGAAATTGGTGATAGTCAATTAACGGGTCCCGAGTTAGTACACGAGACAACTGAGAAGATTGTTAGATAAGAAACCGCATGGCCGCAGCGCGAGACAGACAGAAAAGCTATGCTGACAAGCGACGGAAACCTTTGGAATTTCAAGTTGTGACAAAGTTTTATTAAAGTCTCACCATGGAAAGGAGTAGTTCGGTTTGGTAAGCAAGGAAAGCTAAATCCGAGATACGTTGGACCATTTGAGATAGTGGAAAGAATAGGTCCAGTAGCTTATCGACTAGCCTTACCTGATTCATTGAGTGAAATCCATGATGTATTCCATGTTTCAAATCTAAAGAAATGTTTAACGGATGAAACTATGGTTGTACCGCTGGAAGAAGTTCAAGTAGACGAACAGTTACGCTTCATTGAGGAACCTGTCGAAGTGATGGATCGTGAGGTGAAAACGCTTAAGCAAAGCAAGATACCCATCGTCAAAGTTCGTTGGAACTCGAGACGTGGACCAGAATTCACGTGGGAATGTGAAGACCAAATGAAGCTTAAGTATCCTCAGCTATTCGAAAAGACGATGCCAGCCGGCGAAGGTACTGATTAAATTTCGGGACGAAATTTCTTTCAACATGGGGATGATGTGACAACTCATCCAAAACTCACTCGATTTCGATTTCCTTGTGCCAATGCAGTAGACCAGTGATGGAACACTCACCATGTAACGCAATTTTCGGGACAAAAATTCTTTCAACATGGGGATAATGTGACATCCGGTAATTTTCCGTTACCAAACTCCGTTAGTTCCGTTAAGTCTTGCATACACGTGTCGGGAGCACACACTAGTTGTCGTTGAACGTTGGTGACTTAATAATAATTAATAATCATAAACTAATTTAATTAACGGTTACGTAATTATCAAGTTGTGCTTATGTGTTTACGTGATTTAAATGCTAGTTGTGAATTTTATCGCGTAACGTGGAAACGTGTATATTTATTCGTGTGTTTTGTGGCAAATGGAAATTATGCATGATTATTATTTGTGACTAATGATAATTGTGTTTAGTAGTTAAAAATTATTTAAAAACTAGTCAAAGAGTCTAATTTTTATAAAATACAAAATGCAAGGGTTTAAAGGGTAATTATGCAAAATTATATTGTTTAAAAACACAAAACCCAACCCTAATAGCCCCCATCGGCCGCGATCGACCTCCCCTCTCCTCTCCTCTTCGAATTCAGCCCAAGAACAAGCAATCACCTTCGAATTTGGATCGATTTCAAGGCATACAACAAGTTAGAACCTTCAATTGCAAACTATTACATATTTAAAGGTTAGATTTTACATGTTTTTGATGATTCTTCATGTTGGCCGAAAGTTCCATTCGAAATCTGCAATTGATGGTCGATTGATGCTTGTTTGTTGTTGTTAATGTGTTTGTTAGTAGATTACATGTTAATTAACGTCGAGTATGCAATAAAGGTTGGATTTTTTACAAGTTCTTATGGGATTTACATTAGGGCCGAAACCCTAATTCGAAAATCAAATGGATGTTGAATGTTGGTTGTTTGATGTTGTAATGATGCTAGTTAGGTTGTATGCATATTGGTTAACGTCGATTTTGCAAGAAAGCTCGATTTTGATTCAGTTCATAGGTACTAAGAATAGTAACTTTATTTTGCATGAATTGATGATTTGATGATGTATGAATGTTATGGATGTGTTTGTGATGATGATTAGATGCTGAGTTGATGATATGAAAAATTGAAAATCAAGAAGATGTTTATAGTTCATACATTGCTAAAAATAGTAACTTTTGGTGTTGAATGTTGATGAATCATGATGATTAGGTGTTGTTGATCATGTTTAGATGTTGTCATGGACTTGAATTGGTATGTAAATGATGAATCATGAATGTTGGGTGTTTGATGAAATTGGGATGTACTTTCCCAAAAGGGAAACTTTATTTGTGCAAATTCTTGAATTGGATGATTTGAGCATGTTGGGATATTAGGACCATGCTAGTGTGTTCATGGATGGTTTCTAAGGTGATTAAATGTGCTGTTTAGGTTATATGAATGTTGATTTGGTTTGTTACCTGTTTTGGCCTGTTTCTGGAAAAATCCTGGTATGAGTCATATAGGTAAGCTAGGACTTTTGTGGATTGATAGTTGTTTAAGAATGAACATTTTAGATGTATGAGCATAATAATAGTTGAGGTTCGCATGACTTGTATGATATCTAGTTGTATGATGATCTAGGTAGTACATGTGGTTAATGAAGTGCTATATGTAATCAAGTTGTATGTTGATCATGTATGATATGCTGTTGTGTTAGTATTAACGAATTATCACCTATAATGTCACCAAGGGTCAAACGGGTCAACTGGGTCAAATGTGTCTTTCTTTCTAAAACCTTGAGTTCTTTGGTTTGTAGAGCACTTAGGGTTTCATGTTGATTCTGTGTGCACGTGCTTATGTACTCTTGTATTCTAGGTAACCTTTGAAGGGTTGTCTTTGCACCTATCACCAGTTCTCTTTAGTCATTATCTTTACGCACCAGGTGAGTTCTTGCCCACTCTTTTTACATAATCTCTTTTGGGGGAGATAGCATACTGTTGATCACAAACGCTTTTATATATGAGTGTGTATAATATTGATATAGTGCTGTTTACCATGGAAAGTCCTCACACTTTCGGATTGTTAATATTGACTAGCGGGGAAACTTTGGGTAGTACTACTGGGTCTGACGAGCCCCACCTGTGCGACTCGAGGTCAAACGGGTGCAATTTGTCCTAACAATTTGTCACGACCTGGTAAGTCGTGACGGGAGGCACAAACTATCACAGTCAGCTTCAATCGCGAAATCACTATGATTAATATTTTTATGTTAATAGACTAGCTATCTATTGCAATACACTACTTATGATTTGAAAACTGTTTATCGGATTATCTATTAACGCAAACTCTTGAACTCACCAACCATGTGTTGACTTGTTTAGTATGCTATTCTCAGGTTAAGGTTGCCAGTTGCCTAGGAGCATGCACGTCAGCATTGTTGAGTTGTCTACATTTTCCTTGTTTACAAATTTGGGATTATTTTCATATAAAACAATTTGTTTGGGGCTCGTATGTTTTGCGCATTCTCTTTACATACTACTTGTTTTGGGTTTTTCTGGTTTTAAAAAAGCTTCCGCAGTATTTTAAACGTTAACTCTGGTTTTGTTTATTAATCATATAGAGTCGTTCTTGGTAACTAATGACTAAGATCCTGGTATGTCACGCGCCTCGCGGTAAAACCCGCACGCGAAGTTTGAGGGTATGACACATACAATCCATTTAACACAATCCATCACATTAGACATCATCAATAGACATTCTAACATGATCCTAATACCATAAACGTGTCCAATTCACCATATCCAAGATTCTACACAAATAAAGTTTCCTTTTGGGAAAGTAACATCCCAAAATCAATCTAACGCTCAATTCAATCATGAATTCATCAACACAATACCTATTCAAGCTCAAAACTATCATTTTTACAGGTTTAACATCATCAAATCATCATAATTCACAAATCTCAAATCCAAAAGTTTCTACTTATAGCAAGGTATGAACTACATGATCAATTCATGGATTTCTTTCATAATAATCATAACCCAACATTCATACAACATTATCAACATCATAACATCATCAATCCATCATCAAATCATCAAGTTCATGCACAAAAGTTACTGTTATTAGTAAGGTATGAACAACGCATCTAAACCATGAATTTCTTGTATAATCCACGTAAACTAGCATCAATACAATCTAACTAACATCATACAATCATCAAACCATCAAAAATTCGACATTCAAGCATCCATTCGACTAGGGTTTCGGCCAAACATCAAAAACCATGAAAAACTTATAAAAATCTAACCTTTAACGTGTTATGGACAAGAATCGAAGTTTCTAACGCGTTTTAATCCTTGGAACTAACCAAAATCGATGTCCAATTGCTTGTTTTGGTTGAAATCGCACAATGTGTGTGTGTTTGATGGTGTTCGCGGCTGATGGGGGGTTAGGGGGAATTAGGGTTTGATTTTTGGTAAGTTTTATGTTTAGAAATATTACCTTTTAGCCCTTATTGTTTATATTTTATAAAAACTAATCTTTTAATACTTTTTAAATAGTTTTTAACTACAAAATACAAACATAACAAACTAACAATAATAATCATGCATAATTCCCATTAATCACAAAACACACGAAATAGATATAACACGTTGCCACGTTACAAGGTAAAATTCACCAATAATATTTAAATCGCGTAAGCACATAAGCACAACTTAATAATCACATTTTTAGTTAAATTATTATCCATTAACCATTGTTAATTATTGTTAAGTCACCAACGTTCAATGACAACTAGTGTGTGCTCACGACACGTGTATGCAAGACCTAACAGAACTAACGGAGTTTGGTAACGGAATATTACCGGATGTCACATTATCCCCATGTTGAAAGAATTTTCATCCCGAAAATTGCGTTACATGGTGTGTTCCATTACTGGTCTACTACATTGGCACAAAGTAATCAAGTGAGTTTCGGGTGAGTTGTCACATCATCCCCATGTTGAAAGAAATTTCGTCCCGAAATTTAATCAATACCTTCGCTGGCCGTCGTCGTTGCTTTGAACAGCTGAGGATACTTAAACTTCATCTAGTCCTCATGTTCCCACGTGAATTCCGGTCCACGTCTCGAGTTCCAACGAACTTTGACTATGGGTATCTTGCTTTGTGTTAGGGATAGAACTCATGTTAGGTTTAGATGATAAGATCACTTTTGTAATTATAATTGTAATTATTGTTCTTGATGATATGATATGAATATATTTGATTATAATTGTGTTTATGAATTAAATAACATTTATTTTGCACTTCATATATTCATCTATGATATAATATATTTCAGAATATATGTGTGAATGTGCAGGAAACATTAAACACTGTCAATTTTGAAAATTGACCAAGTGTTAGAACAACTGCGGATGAATAAAGTGTTCTTCTGTAGATGTTCTCAGGAACATAACTGAAGAATGTACATCCATGGATCTCCAGCGGAAGAACAACTTCAACTGAACAAGAAAAGAACTAGCTACTGAAGGAGGGATTGCTGCGGAATCAAAGAACTCCTGCGGAAGAACAAGTACAATACAACAGTTGCTGCGGAAGACAGACTACCTGCGGAAGAGTAAATTCCTACGGAAGACCAATTAACAGAAGTCAACATCAAGTCAACAAGTCAACGTGGCAGAACATCAACAACATTAATGACGATTGAAGACGTTTTATTCAAGCGGATATTCCACGTCACATCAACAAATTTATCATCAGTAGAATCATTGTAAATCACGAATTCCTAAGCCGATAAACATGGTGAAGATTCGGATAATGATGATTAGCTTAATTATAGCAACAAAATAGGTAGCAATATCACAGCATTAGATCTCTATAAATAGATAAGAGATCATCAATAGATGTAATCAATAAATCATATAACAACAGTTGAGATTCATTAGAATCATCAGTATTGTATTCAAGATCAGCAATATCGATAGCAACAAGAAAGCATTACAATCAACATTATTGATTTCTCTCGGTTTGATTATTCTTATTTTATCTGTTTGTTTGATTGATTTTCGTATTATTAATAGATTAAACACCAAGTATTGATAATTCCGCGATCAATACTTGTTCAAATCAATTCTGATAATTCCTGAACGATCCTTATATTCACAGGTGGTATCAGAGCTTGGTGCTCATTGATTAATATCAATTGATCTATCAGCTTTGATTAAGTTTAATCGAAATCTGTTTTAAAACAAAACCTCTGTTTTTCAAAATTAACTATCATGAGTAACTCAGTTGTTGGTGCTTATCAACCTCCTAAACTAGAAAACAAATCTGATTTTAAAACCTGGAAAATCCGGTTCAGGAATCATGTTAATTATACAGATTCTGACTTATGGGCTTCGATTACCGAAGGACCTTATATTCCACCTCCTTAGGAGCGGATTATAAGGATAATAATCAGCCCATTAGTTTAAAGAATCTATCACCTGATGATGCCAAGAGAGTCAAGATTGACATCAAAGCCTATAGTATGCTTACTATGGCTTTGCCTGAAGAACTCTTGATCAGGTGTGAATCATACAAAACTACTAACTCGTTATGGAAAATCTTGCACACTCTGTGTGAAGGCAGTGACGAGATTAGAAGTATCAAAAAGGACACTCTCCATGCACAATATGAAACCTTCCATCATATTCTGGGAGAGTCAGTCCCTCAACAATTGCATAGATTTATGCAACTTTTTACAGAAATGAATATTCTTGAACTTAAGTACAACAATGAGGAATTAAATAAAAAGATGCTTCATTCATTACCAGAAAACTAGACACAAACTATGTCCATGTTTAAAAATACTATTGATCTAAAAGCAATAGGACTAGATAATCTAGTAGCTAAGGTAGAAGCGTTGGAGCTAGATGAAAAGACGAGAAACAAAAGTGTGAAAGCACCTATAGCTCCTTATCAATTCAAAGAGCTGAAGAATACTGGGAGTGCATTCATCTGCAATGAAGGTAAAGGCAACTCAAGTGATGAAAGTGAACCAGAAGAAGAAACAAGTTTCTATGCAGCAAAGCCTTCAAAATCAAGATCTCAAAGCAAGCAGAACAAAAAGGAAAAAGGCAAGGCTGAAGAATTCAAAAGCAAGAAGATCATCAATCAAGCGTAACGAATTACGATGGTTCTAGAATCTAAAGAACAGAAAGCCACCTTTGCAGCTTTCAGTTCAAGTTTTCAGGCATATCTAGGAAGCACCTTGACTCCTGCTCATTTTTGTCAACAAGAACTAGAAGAACTTCATCCTGATGAAGTAGAAGAGATGGATCTGCAATGGCAAATGGAAATGATTGCCTATAGAGCCAAGATGTATATAAAAAGAAATAAAGGACTATCTGTTGGAAGCAGAACAACAAAACTTGGGGTAGATAAGTCCAAAGTAAGATGCTTTAAATGCAATTTGTTTGGACACTTTTCAAGGGAGTGTAATAACATCCAACAGCAAACAACTGACTCAAGACAGCCCAGTCAAAGGAGTTTCACACACCCACAACTAACCAATGCATCCCCACCAAACAATACAACAGGTACCTCTAACACTAAAGAAACTTGTTTGATTATTTTGCAGGATGGTACTTGTGATTGGAGCATGTATGAGAAGGAAGTGCTTGCTGAAAATCAAGCTTTAATGGCCAACATGGAAAGCAAAGTGCCTCCAATGGCCACTGAGGTAAGACAAAGGTTGTGCTCTCCTGCTTGCATAGATGAAGTAGAAAGATATAGATCTCATGCTCAACAATTGGCTGATAAAGTAAAAGAAACCTTACTTCTAAATGAATCTCATGTAAGAGAACACAAACTTTATCAAGTTAAAATTAATTCTTTACAAAAGGATTTAGATAAACTTGTGTCTGAAAATTACAATCTAAAAGCACAAGTTGAGCATCTGACTACATCTTTAACCAAATCTATGTCAGAGCATGCATCTACTGAGGTGAAACTGTAGAAATTCCAATTGTCATCAGAACAATATGAGAAATTGTTAAACTCTCATATTGAGTCTAAGAACAAATCAGGATTGGGATTTCATGCAGTTGTACCACCAGTTAACAACAATTACATTCCTTTACCTCATTCAATGACCAACAGTTTAACTAATCACTTTGTATCCAGTAACAAACATGAGACATCAGATAAACATGATTTGTATGAGTAATCTGAATCTAATTCATCTGAATCAGAATCAAAATTGTCAGAATTTGATTATGACAACTGTGATGACTTAGATGAAGAGGAGGAGACTAATAATGCTGGGTTGGGTAAGGATAAAACTATGTTAAAAGAATACTCAATTCCAAAGGTACTAAATGAACTTAAACTACCCTATCCACCAAAACAAAGAAATCTGCTAAAGACAATCCACACAAGAATTGAGCAATTAAATGATGGCATACATGCATTCAATAAATTAAATAAAGAAAAGTCAGCAAAAATAGGATCAAGAGATAAGAACATAACTTTCGCAGATCATCTGCGGAAGAAATCAGAACAGACCAAGAAAAAGGTCACAAAAGATACAATACAAGATCCTTTTGATATCATGTCAGGAAGAGGAAAAGACTCATCAGTAGATAAAATTGATAAGGAATTAAAGAAGTAAAAACTGATGAGCAAGAAGAAGGCAAAGAAAAGGAATGAATCTGAAAGTGAAGATGAAGTTTACTGTAAATGGTGTGACATGCACAACCACAGCACAGAAGAATGCTACTTCAGTAGCTATTGCTCAATATAAAACATGAAAAATCACATGACTTCAGATTGTTACTTCAACAAATATTGTGCAATATGCAACAAAAACAACCATACTATAAAGGAATGCTACTTCAACAAGAAGAACAAAACAAAAATCATCAAGACAAAGAAATTAAATAACTCTGAGTCAGACTCACAATCTTTTAAAGATGATAGAGATTCAAACCAAAAGAAACAACAACAAAAATAGAAAGTTACTAAGAAAAACAACAAAGTTGTTGAGGTGAAATTAAAGAAGAAGGAGAAATCACATGTGCAAAAGAATGCACCACACAAAAATGTAGCACTTGAGGAAGAAAACAACTTCTTTGATCACTTTGACAAAGGCAATGATGTGCCTAAGTCCAAAGCAAAGGATGCAAAAACATTTTCTGGTAATTCCTCATCATCCACATCAAAGAAGAAGTCTCAAACAAAAATGACTAACCAAGTTAGTGTGAATCAAGAAGACATCACCTCAACCTCATCAACCAATCCATCCTCACCCAAAACTAAACGTAATGAATTAATTGACGTTAAAGTTAATCTAAAATCTTCAAGTCTTACTCATAAGAATGTTGATATATTAGATAACAATGTCAAGCCCAAGACCAGCAAGGCTTGGGCTCCTAAGTCTAACTAAGTTCATTTTTGTACAGGAACATCCAAGGAGGGCTGATAATAAGTGGTATGTTAACAGTGGCTGTTCCAGACATATGACAGGAGACTGCACCCTCTTGCAGGATTTCAAACATAAGAATGCTTCATGCGTAGCATTTGGTGGGGATAAGAAGGGAGGTAAAATTACTGGTGAAGGAATGGTAACAAATGGAGTTTTTAAGTTCTTAGTAATTGGTGTTCCAAAGAAAGAATTTTACTATTCTACTCACTGTTTATCATGCTATAAAGGCAAACAACATAAAGTATTACATAAGTCAAAAACAATTAACACAAACACAACACCACTAAAGTTACTGCACATGGATCTTTTGGTCCAACCAATATGTTAAGCATTGGCAAAAGGCAGTACTGTTTGGTGATTGTTGATGATTTCACTAGATTTACTTGGGTATTTTTCTTAAAACATAAAAGTGAAACATCAGAAATTTTAATGGAGTTCATCACTAAGATAGAAAATCAACTTGATCTAAGAATCAAGATACTGAGAAGTGATAATGGAACTGAATTTGTTAATTATGTATTAGATTCATTTTGCAGGGATAAAGGCATAGCCAAGAAATTCAGTGCCCCAAGAACTCCACAACAGAATGGAGTTGCTGAAAGGAGAAATAGAACACTCATTGAAGCAGCAAGAACAATGCTGGCTGACTCACATTTGCCAATAACATTTTGGGCAGAAGCTGTGAATACAGCCTGCACTGTTCAAAACAGAACCTTGATTGTCAAGAACATAATAAAACACCCTATGAACTTCTGTTTAAAAGAAAACCTTTTATAGGATATCTTAAAGCTTTTAGGTGTCATGTATCTGTATTAAACACAAAAGAACAATTAGGAAAATTTGCTGAAAAGGCCTATGATGGTTTCTTTGTTGGTTATTCATCAACATCTAAATCATATAGAATCTATATTCCACATGACAACATAGTAGAAGAAACTCCTAATGTATCCTTTGATAAATCCTTATTCCCACATTCTGTGAAAGGATCATCTTGGCTGTTTGATATAGATGCATTAACTAACTCATTTAACTCTGGTTATCTTAATATGACAGGTGCTGTGGATACATATTACCCCTATGTTCCTCCAAATATGGGTGTACCATTGACACCTGATCCACCAAGAGTCATTACTCCAGAAAACCAAAGTGATAATGATCCTAGTACATCAGCACAAACACATAAAGATGGTTCAGATGTTTTTACTCCATGCACATCAGCAGCAATACCCTCTACTTCCATAGATGTCTCTACTTCTGTAGATGTCCCTACTGCAGATGTTGAACGAAGACCCCCTAAAAATCAAACCATATCAGAAAATCATCCCATACCATTATCACACACAGATATGCCTTGGACAGAGACCATAGCTGATCAAGTACCTGCTACGGAAGACATGTCCACTACCCGGATGACATACATGTTCCTTCGAAAGCTTAGTCAGCTGCACCAGAAAATGAGATGAACTATTTTGTTGACTCTCCATCATAACTACCCTCATCTCCAACAACCAACATCACAAACCTGGATTCATCCATCCAAGTTAATGATGTACCAACAGTTAGAACACATAAGTATCACCCAATTGATAACATGATAGGTGACCTTAACAGCAGAACTACCAAAAGACAAGGGGGAGCTACAAACACTTGTCTATTCTCCTGTTTTCTATCTCAAGTAGTTCCACCCAACATCACAGAAGCCTTAAAAGATAACAGCTGGATTGATGCAATGCAAGAAGAACTGCAGCAGTTTAGGAAACAGAAGGTGTGGAACCTAGTTGAACTCCCTGAAGGCCAATATCCTATTGGCACAAGGTGGTTATTCAAAAACAAGCTAGATGATAGGGGAATAATAATCAGAAACAAAGCAAGACTAATTGCTCAAGGCTACACACAAGAGGAAGGCATAGACTATGATGAAGTCTTTGCACCAGTTGCAAGGATTGAGGCAATTAGAGTGTTCTTGTCATATGCATCATATAAGAAGTTCACAGTTTATCAAATGGATGTAAAGTGTGCCTTCTTATATGGTAAAATTGATGAAGAGGTCTATGTATCTCAACCACCAGGATTTGAAGATCCGGATTACCCTCACAGGGTGTACAAGCTTGACAAAGCCTTATATGGCCTTATCAAGCACCAAGAAAATGGTATGAAACACTGTCCAAGTTTCTTCTAAAACATGGATACAAGAGAGGAACAATTGACCAGACACTCTTCCTCAAACATGAACACCAAGACCTCTTAGTTGTACAAATATATGTTGATGACATCATATTTGGATCAACAAACAAGAGACTTTGTGAAAAGTTTGAAGCCTTAATGCAATCTGAGTTTCTGATGAGTTCAATGGGAGAATTAACTTTCTTCTTAGGATTACAAGTTCATCAGAAAACAAATGGCATCTTCATCAATTAAGAAAAGTATATCCTTCAAACATTAAAGAAATATAACCTTGCAGACTGTACATCATGCAAAACACCAACATCTACTATAGATAAAATTATACCAGATCCAATAGGAAAGTCTATTGATCAAAGATTATATAGATCTATGATAGGATCCTTAATGTACTTAACTGCTAGTAGACCTGACATAATGTTTGCTGTGTGTGTGTGCTAGGTATCAAGCAGAACCAAAGGAGTCCCACTTGAATGCAGTAAAGAGAATATTCAGATACCTCAAAGGGAAACCATCACTTGGACTATGGTATCCCAAAGAAAGAGACTTCAAGCTTTACTCCTATTCAGACAGTGACTACGAAGGATGCAACACCAATAGAAAGTCAACAATAGGAGGATGTCAATTCATAGGTCCAAGACTTGTGTCTTGGCAGTACAAAAAGCAAACAAATGTTTCAGTATCCATAATAGAGGGTGAATACATAGTTGCTTCAGCAGGCTGCTCCCAGGTGCTATGGTTACAAAATTAATTACTTGATTATGGTTACGATTTTCTCCATACACCAATATATATAGACAACTCAGCTACTATGTTTATTACTGCTAATCCAGTCTAACATAGTAAAACTAAGCATATAGAAATCAGATACCACTTTCTAAGAGATTGCTCAGAAAAGGGACTAATTAAGTTGATCAAAGTAGATACAACAAATCAACTTGCTGACTTATTCACTAAGGCCTTTGATTCAGTAAGATTTAAGTTCTTAATTGAATCATTAGGCATGATCAACTTAGAATAAGTTCAAAACATTAACATCAAGTATATAGGCTCATTAACTATGCTCATATAAGGATACAACATAAACTTATGTGTAAGGACTTTGATTATCTAAGGATATGATAGTATGCTATAAACATGACATATATGCTGCCTGCACCCAACCAACTAACTACTGATCTGATGTGTTGAATATATGAATAGGTTCACCCTGAGTGGAATATAAGTTATGTCATGCTTAACATAAAGCCTAGATGACTTAGTATGAACAAGTCACTGTAAGGAGTTGACAAGTAAGTCTCATCAGAAAGTATACAACTCATCACTCATATACACTTACTATGTTGTAACACCTTATAAACTCTATCTTTGCGTATCGTGACCCTCTGTTTTGCGTGAGCAAAGACCTGGGTCAAAGGCCACCTCTGTTTTACGTAAGTAAAGACCTGGTGACCTGATGTTGATCATTAAAAGTTCTAAAAGGAACTGCTCTCAAAAGAATCCTAAAGGATCAACTACATAGTATTACAAGAGCATACATAAAAGGCATTAATAAGACCTTAAAGAGATCTTAAGATAGAGCTTATAATCTACAGAACATGGTCTGTGTGATAAAGTGATGAATTGATCACATTCTGGGAGACAGACTTTCCCACTCCTTGCATGATGCATTCATACTTGTTTATCTTTAATTCTACCAAACATGATAACTAGCAGGACATGCCCACTATACACTCTAGATTGAACTTCTACGGAACACTATATTCGCAATTTGCACTAGATCCAGTAGGCCTTTAACTCACCCAACATAAGCAGGAATGTGTCTGATTAATAGTATGATCCTTAGTTTCTCAACCAATTGCCTGACACGACACACTAGACTCATATGATTTTCAGTTACACATATTCACTGATCTTGCGATTTCCTTATAAATTTTTGATAAACTCATCTGTAGATGATTAATCACAAATTTAGGGGGAGTAGTAACCTGAGTATAACTGCAATTAGTTCCCTTAATCTGAGTAGCATATCTGATCAATTAATTCCTTCGGAACAGATGCACTACGGAAGATATGAGTTAACTTCCGTAGATTAGATGGTGAAATATTCTCATCCGTAGATGTTTCTGCAGAAGACGCATGGGTCCACTTCCGTAGATAAAAGTATGAAAGAAACAGAACTATGCTTTGCGTACTGTGATCATTAATTGCTTTTAACTGCTTTTAAGAAATTATCAGGACATAGTTAATGACCTCGGAGGGATAAAAGTGTAAAAGGGTCCCACATATTAGACAGCCTGTCTGAAAAGGTATATAAAGGCACTTTGACCTTTGGCCTTTCTATGCATTTTCAAAACACACACCGACCTAAAAACTTTTCATCCAAAACCCACTTCCACCTTACCAAAATCAATCACTGTAAACACCAATCATCTCTGCTATCATGGCGAACAGATTCGTAAAGGACCACAATGTGTGTGCTTTCTTGAACCCAGATGTGGATGACGAGTGCAGGGTCATTATACAATACTTGAGGAGAACACGACTCCATTACGCACTAACAGCAGACCCCCTCATCTTTCAATCTCACATGATCGACTTTTGGAGCTCCGCACAAGTCGGAAATGAAGGAGAAGGATCTGTTATCACCGCATTCATAGGGAATCTACCCCTCTGGATAGACGAAGGAACAATACGTAGAGTATTAGAAATAGGAGATGAAGAAGCAGGGCATCCTGATGTATTCGATCATGAATACATTCAGAAAGTGTTTGCCCTTATGGGGTATGATGGTGACTACGAGCACGGAGAGATCAAGAAGGGAAGATTATGCAAGCCCTATCGATTTTTATGTCACACGTACCTCAAGTGCCTATCCAACTGGAAGTCTGGTTTAGACAGATTCTCAAGGCACATATCTTCCAGAATCATCGGCATATTTGAAGGAAGGAAGTACAACTATGCCAAGTACATCCTCAATTGCCTACGTGACCACATAGGAGTGCAAAAAGAGAATAAGATGTTTATGTTCCCAAGATTCATTCATGTCACACCCAACCTTAACGGCGGAAACGTCGAGATGTGAGGGTTAAGATTGTTCACAGCCATATAACACTACCATAAATTGTAAATATAATTATTCATAAGTTGAAATAAACATTACAACCAAATGTCTCAACGAAATAAAGTAAACAAAGTTCAACTTCCAAGTTTCAAGATATTTTATTTATTTTTCCAAGGTCCAAATCCTAAGTGTAGGCATGCTTCAAAAGATAATCATCAACCTTGTGTATTTCCTGAAACATGTTAAAAATAAAGGTCAACTTTGAAAGTTGGTGAGTTTCCATGGGTTAAGCATTCATATATATATATAAAAGTTTACAAGTAGCAATTCATGTCAATGGTTACAAGTAAAGCAAGTTTATAGATAACATATAGCTACAATCAAACCTTGACCAAGAATATCATTTACAAGTTATAACAATTAGCTAAGTGTACTTGGTTCCCATGATGAACAAGCATACGTCATCAGGAGCCGGCAATAACCTCGGCTTTAGCACCAAATAGGCTTGTCAGGCCAATAGATCTATGACGTCGCCAGGCTAGCAATAGTTAATGATTGTCAACATATAATGTCCATCATATAGGACTCATAATATTACAAATAACCATGACAAAAAGTAAAGATGAATTGCATGTGCATTTACAAGTACCAAGATGTTTACAAGTGCAAGTTTATAAAGTTAACATGTTTCCCCAAAAGGTGTGAAATAAAGTAAAAGAGGGCATTAAAACTCACTTGGTATAATAAGGATGTCAAATAAGAAGGTCTTGTATATATGCCGAGGATTCGCTAACGTTCAACCTAATTGAATGTCGTATTAAATTAATCATGATTTTTATAATGTTAACGGTACTCGGGAATTTACGGTTAAAAATTTGGGATTTTTGGATAGCAATGTAATGTTATAACGATGTTATTTATAAATCATTTAGGCCACGATTTTAAATTATAAGATAGATACATTTTATTATTATTTTAATATTTAAATAGTTAAATAAGAATTTTGGGATAAATTCCATTAATAAGAAGTTAAACTTTTATTGACAAAGAATTATTATTTACTATTTAATACAATAGTAAATTTGTAATTTTTAAATGATTAAGATAGATGCATATTTTAAATATGTACATATACACATTATTTTCTTTTCAAATCTAAAATTCGAACTTGTAAGTATATTTTATAAAAATGAAGAATTTATTGAATTTGAAGTTCTTGGGAATTAAAGAAGATTAGTTTCTTTACGATTTCGAAGTAATAGTAAATTAGATTTTATAACAATTTATATAATTTCCAAAAAAAGATATTTATTAATTAAATTTCTAGGAAATTTAAGAGGAAATAATTTATTTAGTTTTTGATTGAAAATGATTTTATATAATTAATAACATTAAAAAAAATTTCTGAATTTTAAAAGACAAGAATTATATTTAAAAAAATAATTGCAGGGACTCGGGTTCGAACCCGGGTCCTCTGCCTCCCACTCTTAAGCCTTAACCAACGGGTCAAGACCCTGTTTTATGTTATAAAACACAAATCAATTAATACAACATTTTTCCAAATAAATCCCCCAATTTCCCACAACCCTAGTTCTTGATTCGATTCCAATTGAACCAGGAAATGATTTTGAAAGTGAAGTTAGCATTAGGGCTTTTATTCCCCACATGGAATCGAGGGTTTAAGTGTGATCAATTACCTTTAAGTAGATGGAACTGCTGATGGTTAGAAGAATTAAAAATCCCGACGGTGGTAACTTCGATTTACGAAGGTAATGGTGTTTATAATCAATTTGATGCACCAGACGCTTCTAAGGGTGCAAATAATCGAAAGCCCTCTTCCAATTTTGTATTAGGATGCGCCGAAGTTGGGATTCGGTTGAGTTGCAGGTTCGAATGTTCTTGGAATGGTTAATTCAGTGGAAGTGTAAATTTCAGATAAAATTGAGAGTGTGTGAAGCTTTACAACGTTCATATGATGAATAACCCTTATTTAAACACATGTTTAGTTCCGTTTCATGTTGATTAATGTTGTTGTTCTTAATGGTTTTCAGTTTCAATCGAACGGATTGAAAATCGGTGATTAATATCAAATTAATGTTGTTGTAGTGTTTGAAACGGTTGCGCGATTGTAATGGGGTGTTTTAGTTGAGTGAAATTCGGGTATATCGGCCGATTTGGGTGGTGGCCGGAGCTAGGCCGGAGCCCCGCCAGGAATTGGCCGGAAAAACTGGGGGGGGGGGGCGGGATTTGGGTTTTAAAATTACACATTTGGTCCCTGAATTTTTTGAATCTGTCAAGTAAATTCCAAAATTTTAAAACTTAGTTTACAAAATTTCAGTTTGGTCCTAAGGTTTTTAAATGTTATTATTTTATGCCAAAATTTACTTATATTGTTTTTATTTATTACTAATTATTATAGTTACTTAATATTATTAGTATTATTATGATATATTATTATTATTACTATTATTAATTATTTAAATATTTAATTATAAACAATATATAATTCCAAGAATTTACAAATAAGTCCTCGTACTTGCATTAATAACAATCACATCCTTAACGATGATTAACAACCATCTAAATAAAATTACGAGAGCTCACAATTCAGCTCATCATTAATGATCAACTGCCGGGCCTGAAAGAGAGGGAGATATTCTAGTACAAACATCTGGGAAGATCCCTGCTCAATAAACTGAAGGGAAATATGAAGGAGACGGTGTGGACATGTTCACTCTGTATTGGATGAACATGAGGACATTCCTCAGGAGCTGCTATGGGAAGAGAGCAACCAACTGCTTGCTCATCAGCGCCATCTGCTACTCACTCATAGCCTCAAACACCACCACATACCTCACCCAAATCACCCCAACAAGAATCACAGCTACCACCATCACCCATCCACTTGACATCTTCAAGTGAGAACACTGAACCATCTCCCTTGGCCATAACCAACTTCAATCAATACTACCTCAACTGAAGTAGTTGGTCAGGATGAGACTAAACCTTCACTCCTACACTCACCAATTCCATCACATAAATTAATACCGATGCACATAGCCATATCTCTTCCTCCAACTGGACCAATTATCTCTCCCACTCCCACTGAACACATTGTCAGCCCAACTCAAATAGAAGAGCTTAATCTTGATGAGAAAGAAGTTGAGGTTGTGAATGATGGAGAAACTAAAGAAATCTGCAGTGAAGCAGCAGATGTAGGTGAGGAGTTGCACAGGATGAGGGTGCGTACACTGATGTAATTGCCTACAAAGAAGATGACTTGGAAGAAGATGATATTAATGTAAGCAAACGCTAATGGTGGCCCAGTACAACAACCTTGTAATGAAGAGTAACAAGAGGATGGAAAAGCTGAGAAGGATGAAAAAGGAGTTGAATGAGAAAGTTGAAGCCATTAGAAGCCTGGAAAGCAGAGTAAAAAGGATGAGGGAAAATGAAGTAATGAACAACAAAGTAATAGATGCTTTAAAACAATCTGGTAGATGAGCAAGCTGCAAGTCTGAGGCTGAAAGATAATGAGATTGAAAGTTTAAAGAAGAAATTGACTGAGGCTGAACAGACTAAAGGTGAAACAGTAATGATCACCTACAGCAGTAAAAGGAAGTATTTAGGGAAGTTGGCTGATGCGTCTGGAGAATCATCAAAGAAGATCAAAATAGATTCTCATGAGTATCAAACTCCATTGAAACAACAAGTAAAAGAAAGTGACCCTGAATGGGAAAAGCTGACTAAAGAAGAATCTGATGAGAGCAAACAAGAAGATCTGCTGTCAACCAGAGAAATCCTAGAGAAAAGACCCCAATCTGCCATGTTCATGGACCTAATTAATAATGGTTTTCCATATGACATGGTAGAAAGGATGAATATGTCTGAGCTGATGCAGACAATAAAAGAATTTGATGCAGTGAGGATGATGATCCCAATGTGCAATTATGAATCATTCTCATAATTCAAGGAAATGGAGAAAACAAGAAAAGAATTGGGTCACTGTGATACATCCAAGCTGACCAGGTACAACATGATCTGTTGGCTGCAAAGTCACAATCATAGCCAACATGAGCTTAAAGAAAGAATTGTTGGAGAATTAAGGCAATGATGGATATGTTATGAAGGTAGAGCTGGAAACTGGTGTTAAATTCAGATCCGGAGCCCCCAATCCTGCATATCACAAAAATCATAAACCCCTGTTGAGCTACTGTGGTTCAAGCACAAGACATGCATAAAGGAAAAGAAAAATTGATCAGAGAGCCAAGGGATTTAGTCCCACACAAGATCTGCTCTAGGCACTGCTAAGAGAGATCACTGAGCAAAAACGTACATTAATACAATTCTTTGATCTAATCACAAGACCTGAAGAAGCAGAGGACCACCGAATAACTGCTTGGAAATATGATGGGGAATGGGAATGCACGCGTATAAGAGGGCATCTGGATGGTGAAATACTTTCCACACGAGTAGAATACCTTCTTGCACTGCCAGATGAAAGACCTTCTTACACTACAAAACATTCCTATCATCAATTACCCATAAGTCCAAGAGGAAGAAACTACAGCTTACAAGTTCAAGAGAGATGTTCTCAAGGAGGAGATTGGTGGATGCAGAGCACATGAGGAGAAAAACTAAGGAAGTCTCTGTCCAAATCTCGAGTGATTGATGAAGAATTTTGAAGAGAATAGGTGCTGAAGACAAAGCTAGGGCATCCATCAAAACAATAGAAGGCAATCAATTACATCCCTATTACTGAATGGGGATATTTGAGAAGAATAAAGAACTAGTTCTGCGAGGAATGATCCTCAAAAGAAAGCAGCCAGTATAAGGATTTTTGACCAATAGAAATAAAGTTGTTGCACCCAAGCTATACCTCCTATCGGTATGACAAATATTTCCAAGCTGTAAGATCAACAATCACAGAACGACTTGTGCTTATATTACATATTATCCAAGTCATAGACAAATTGCATGCTAAGGCTCATAAGAGAGGAAAGTATGAAGCTGGTCAGCTCATTGGGACTAAAATAAAACCAATAACAGATTGAGGATTCAGAATAGGACGAATTGGATGTTGTCAAACAATAGTGTTGTTGCAACACTCACCACTGAAGAGGATGTCCTAGGCTTGAAATACAAAACTTTGAAGAGGTGAGCTGAAGACAGAATCAAGATTTAAGTTGAAGATCAACAAGTTACTGCTGATTACTTCAAAGCAAAGATTTTTGTCGCGGAGAGTGAATGAGCTTAAAGTGCTAAACCAATGATTACTAAAGTCTAAACCTAAGGGAAGTACTGTTAGGGATAGAAATCAGTATAGGTTAGATGATAAGATCACTCTTGTAATCATAATTGTAATTATTGTTCTTGATGATATATATGAATAATTTGATTATAAAATGTGTTTATGAATTAAATAACATTTATTTTGCACTTCTTATATTCACTATGATATAATATATTCAGAATATATGTGTGAATGTGCGGAAACATTAAACACTGTCAATTTGGAAAATTGACCAAGTGTTGGAACAACTGCGGATGAATAAAGTGTCTTCGTAGATGTTCTCAGGAACATAACTGAAGAATGTACATTCGTGGATCTCCTGCGGAAGAACAACTTCAGCTGAACAAGAAAAGAACAAGCTACTGAAGGAGGGATTGCTACGGAATCAAAGAACTCCTGCGGAAGCACAAGAAACAAGTATAGTACAACAGTTGCTGCGGAAGACAGACTACCTACGGAAGAGTAAATTCCTACGGAAGACCAATTAACAGAAGTCAACATCAAGTCACCAAGTCAACGTGTGGCAGAACATCAACAACATAATGACAATTGAAGACGTTTTATTCAAGCGGATATTCCAGTCACATCAACAAATATATCATCAGTAGAATCATTGTAAATCACCGAATTCCTAAGCCAATAACATGGCGAAGATTCGGATAATGATTAGTTTAATTATAGCAACAAAATAGCTAGCAATATCATATCATTAGATCTCTATAAATAGATAAGAGATCATCAATAGTGTAATCAATAAATCATATAACACAGTGAGATTCTTAGAACATCAGTATTGTGTTCAAGATCAGTAATATCGATAGCAACAAGAAGCATTACGATCAACATTATTGATTTCTCTCGGTTGATTATTCTTATTTTATCTGTTTGATTGATTGATTTCGTATTATTAATAGATTAAACACCAAGTATTGATAATTCCGCGATCAATACTTGTTCAATCAATTCTGATAATTCCTGACGCATCTATATTCACACTTTGCTAAGCGTCTTTACCTCACGATCCATCACCTCGACTGGTCTTCAGTGAAGCGTAATTGCTCAT
>CM046433.1:31272140-31455944 GCA_025506505.1 Flaveria sonorensis
TCAACTAGAATAGATGATTCCAAGTTAGTCATTTGCATGATGCAGATATATCCAGCTGAGATGATGAAGTTATGAAGTAATCAAATTGATCATCATTGGAAGCTGAATGATTTTCGTTTTGTACATCAGCTGCAAATGTGAGTTCCATCCGCAGGAGTTACAGGAACATCTACGGATGTATTTTGTGCTTCCGCAGGTGGTTACAGTAACATCTACGGATGTATTTTTATTGACTTGCAGACAATGACTCTTGGAATGCAATGGACCATCTCCAATATGTGGAATATCTACTGATGTGAATGGAACATCAGCTGATCTAATATCACATCTTCGGATGTAGGACACTCATCTGCGGATGCAGAGTCAGCAACTGCTGATGAAGTGTTTGCATCTGAGGATGTAGTCCATTTGCTTGGTCTTGTGCTGCATTATTGACATTATTCGGTGTTCCTTGATCCATGATACTTGAAGTTTGTATTCTTGGAGGATCATCAGATAATGACACTTCATTCTTGTTTGGAGGAACAAAGGATAGCATGTATCCTCAGTACCTGCAACATTCAAATAACCAGAGTTAAATGAGTTTATGACTGCATCTATATCAAACAACCATGATGATCCTTTTACAGATTTAGGAAATAAGGATTCATCAAAAGACACATTAGGAGTTTCTTCTACAATGTTTTGTTGTGGAATGTAGATCCTATATGATTTAGATGTTGAAGAATATCCAACGAAGAAACCATCATAGGCTTTCTCTGAAAATTTTCCCAATTGTTCTTTTGTGTTTAAAACAGATACATGACACCCAAAAGCTCTAAGATATCCTATGTAAGGTTTTCTTTTAATAAAAGCTCATAAGGTGTTTTATTGTGTTCTTTGACAATTAATGTCCTGTTTTGAACATTGCATGCTGTGTTCACTGCTTCAGCCCAAAAGGTGATTGGCAATTGTGAATCAGCTAGCATTGTTCTTGCTGCTTCAATGAGAGTTCTGTTTCTTCTTTCAGCAACTCCATTTTGTTGTGGAGTTCTTGGTGCACTGAATTGCCTTGCTATGCCTTTATTCCTGCAAAATGAATCTAAGACAGTATTAACAAATTCAGTTCCATTGTCACTCCTAAAAATTTTAACTTTTAAATCAAGTTGATTCTCAATCTTAGTGACAAACTCCATTAATATTTCTGATGTTTCACTCTTTAGTTTTAAGAAAAAGACCTATATGAATCTAGTGAAGTCATCCATAACCACTAGAAGCATACGATCTGAGACCCTTACCTAAAGTAGGGTGGAAAGAGGGTCTTAGAGATAATATTGACTTTTTCCAATGCTCATCACATTAGTTGGACCAAAAGATCCATGTGAAGCAATTTGAGTGGTGTAGTGTTTGTGTTCATTATTTTGGATTTATGTGACACTCTATATTGTTTTCCTTTATAACATGAGGAATAATGGTTTGAACAAGAAATTTTTTTCTTTGGCAATCCAATGACTAAGTCATTTTTCACCAATTTATTCATGTTCTTCAAGTTGGAATGAACAAGCCTTCTATGCCACAACTGAGATTCATCTTCTGATGACTTAGATAGCAGACATGTTTCATTGTTTGTGAGTGCTATATTATTCATATCCAAAACATATGTGTTTCCTTTTCTTGATGCTTTAAGAAGAATCCAATCTTCTGGAACTGCAAAACCTAGCTTAAGAATGTAACAATTAGTGTTATCAAATAATGTGGTATAATTTTGATCGCAAATTTGAGACACACTTAATAAATTATATTGCAAATTTTCACAATAATTTACTTTCTCAAATTTGAGCACACCATTAGTTACCATTCCTTCACCAACTATTTTACCTCCCTTCTTATCCCCACCAAATGCCACATAAGAAGCATTTTTATGTTTGAAGTCATGGAGAAGAGAACAGTTTCCTATCATATGTCTGGAATCTCCAAGATTGTTCCTGCACAATTAAGGAAATCAATTAGATTTGGAAACCCAAGTCTTAATGATCTTGGGTGATCCTGTGGAGTCTAAAATTTGAACTTCCTCATGAATGAGTCTTGAGGATTCAGTATTAATTTTAGATTCAATTGATTCATTGTGTGTTGTTTGAGGTGAGGATGATTCTGTTGATGATGAACTTGTGGAATTTTGTTCTGATTGTTCAAACTCTTCCTCAAGTATCTTCTCTTTCTTTGTTTGCTGTTTTGACTTTGATGATGATCCTTGATTGTTGAAAGTTTCATCATCCTTTGATTTTAAATGTGAAACATGAGTTCTTTTTTCAAAATTATCAAAGAAAGTATCTTTAGCATTTGACTTCTTATTGTTCAAATCCACCTTTTTGTGAGGTGTCTTTGACTGTTAAGGAGTCTTTGATTTCTATTCAGGTTGTCTTCTCTTCAAAGGTTCACTATCAACTGATGATTTCTCTTGTGGTTTTGTCACCTTTTGTTTTTGTTTTTGTTGTTTCTTTAATCTTGAATCCTTTTGATCTTCACTTGATTGAGATTCTAATTCATCCTTCTCAGGTTGTTTCTTCTTTGTGCTCTTTGTCTTGTTCTTTTTGTTAAAATAACATTCCTGAGTGGAATGGTTATTTTTGTTACAAATAGCACAATGTTTGTTGAAGTAACAGTCTGAAGTCATGTGATTGTTCATATTGCAGATGGAGCAATAGCTGCTGAAGTAACAGTCTTCAGTGTTATGATTTTTCATATCACACCATTTGCAATACTTTTCTTCTGACTCATTATCAGACTCAATAATTTCTTCTTCTTTTGCTATTTTTGAGTCTTCAACTCCTTCTCAAACTTTACTGAAGCTGACTCTTTTCCTTTTCCTGACATGATGTCAGAAGGTTCATGTTTATCAGCTGAATTTTATTGCTTTGAGCTCACACCTTTTTGAGTTTTCTTTTTGGTCATTTCTTTTACCTTCCGCAGATCATCTACTGATTCAGTAGATTTGTTTTTCCGCAGATCTGCTACTGAAGAATGTTTCTTCTTCCGGAGAAGTTCTGCTGATACTCGCTTCTTTTCAGTTTCTAAGGAAGATTTATGAACAGTAGATGTACACTTATCAATCACTTTAGTTGATGGTTTTTGTTGCTGATGAAGTACTTGAAGACCTTCATTTAGCTGAGCTATTCTCTTGCAAATAGTCTTCAACATGTTTCTTTGCTTAGGAGGATATGGAAACTTTGTTTGCTCAAGTACTTTAGGAATCATTGTTTCAACTGAAACATTCTTACCAATGTTTAGTTGATCCGCACAGATATCATCATGTTCATCAGAATCATCCAAGTCATCACATCCATCAAAGTCAAATTCTGATTCATTTTGTTTGATTTTATCTGATTCAGAAGACTCAATTTCACTCACCTTAGATTCATTGTTATTAACTTGTTCAGTATAGTTTGTTTAAACTTGGTGCTTGGCATAAAATGATTTGACAAGCTATTTGTCATTGATTCAGGCAAAGGTGTATAGTTATCATTCAAAGGAGGTGCAACAGCATTATATCCCAACCCATACCTGTTCTTTGATTCAATATGAGAATTCAATAATTTCTTATATTGCTGAGATGAAAGTTGAAATTTCTGAAGTTTCACTTCAGTTGATGCATGATCAGCCATGGATTTAGTTAAGGAAGTGGTCAGATGCTCAACTTGGGCTTTTAAGCTGTAATTTTCTGAAACAAATTTATCTAAATCTTTTTGTAAAGAGTTAATTTTGAATTGATATAACTTATGTTCTCTTACATGAGATTCATTCATAATCATTATTTCTTTAACTTTATCAGCCAATTGTTGAGCATGGACTCTATATCTTTCAACTTCCTCAACACACATTGATGAACACAATCTATCTCTTACCTCTCTAGCCATAGGCGAAACTTTGTTCTCCATGTGGGCCATTAAAGCTTGATTTTCATCCAAAACTTCCTTCTCATACATGCTCCAGTCACAGGTTCCATCTTGGAGAATGATCATCCCAGTTTCTTTAGAATTACTAGGTCCCGCTGATGCTGGTGGGGATGAGTTGGTTAGTTGTGGTTGTCTATAAGATCTCTGAGATGTTATTGTTTGATAAGATTGATGCTGATGAGACTGATGTTGCTGCTGTTGTCTCATGTCAGGATTTGATTGTCGATTACATTCTCTTGAGAAGTGCCCATAGAGATTGCATTTGAAACATCTTACCTTTGACTTATCAACACCAATCTTTGATGTTTTGCTTGCTGCAGCCAAACTTTTATTTCTTCTTAAGTATTGTTTAGCTCTATAAGCAATCATTTCCATTTGCCATTGAAGATCCATCTCCTCTACTACATCTGGATGTAGTTCTTCCAAGTCTTGTTGGCAGATATTTGCAGGTGTTAAGGTGCTTCCTAAGTAGGCTTGAAAACTTGAACTTAAAGCTGCAAATGCTGCTTTTTGTTCTTTAGAATCCAGAATCATAGTAATGGGCTCTGCTTGGTTGTTGTTTGTTGAAGACTTTGCTACTGATGTAGATGCATCTTTTCTATCATCAGGTCTCCCTTTTTCTTTTCCTGATTTACTTTGAGAAGATTTCTTTGAAGGCTTTGATGCATAAAAGCTCACTTCTTCTTCATCTTCACTCAAGGTACAAGAGTTGTCACTATCATTGTTAGAGATAAAAGCACTTCCAACACTTTTGGTTTCATTAAAATGATAAGGTGTGACATGAGTTCTCACACTCTTGTTTCTTGATTTTTCATCCATTTCAAGAGCCTCAACTTTAGCTATCAATGTATCTTAGCCAGTTGCTTTGAGATCAATGGTGTTCTTGAACATGGACACAGTTTGCTTCCAACTTTCAGGCAATGTATGGAACATCTTTTTGTTTAGTTCCTCGTTTGTATACTTCAATTCTATGATGTTCATCTCGGTTACCAATTGCATAAACCTATGGAGTTGTTGAGGAATTGATTCACCCTCAATATGATAAAATGTTTCATATTGTGAGCGAAGTGTGTCCTTCCTAATGTTTCTGATTTCATCACTCCCTTCACAAAGAGTATGAAGTATCTTCCACAAGGAATTTGCTATTTTATAATTCTCACACCTGATTAGTATTTCTTCTGGTAAAGCCATACTGAGCAAACTGTATGCTCTAATATCAACTTTAACCTTTTTAACATCATCAGATGACAGAACTTTTGTACTTATGGGTTGATTTTTGTCATTATAATCCGGCCCAAGGGTGGGTGGAATATAAGGACCTTTAGTTATTGATACCCATAAGTCAGAATCAGCGTAGTTCACATGATTTCTGAACTTGATCTTCCATGACTTAAAGTATACTTTTGTTTCCAACTTTGGAGGCTGGTACGATGATCCACCGACAAAGTTACTCATTTTAATCAAATATTGAAGTTTTTAACGAAAACAAAGTTTCTTATGAACAGTTAATAAGAGTCAGCCAATAACATAGATCTATGTTTTAATTAATTTAAATATAGATCAATGTTAACCGAGCAATATAACAATACTCGCTGAATGACAAATCACTAATTTATTGAATTTCAAATCTTCACACCAAATACTTTTGCTTAAAAAAAAAATTATAGATCTAGTCAGAAAACTGATAGATCTAATTTTTCGAATTAAACAATTCTAACACCGATAGATCAATCGATCTAGATCAATGAGCACTTGGCTCTGATACCACCTGTGAATCCAAGGATCGCAATCAGGAATTATCAGTGTTAGATTGGTTTCGAATTAATGATCGCGGAATTATCATTAATCATTGTTTAATTGATCAATAAATATCGATGCCAGAGAAATAAACAATAAATGATCAAACGATATCAACAATATGCAAAGAACAATGATTTGAATCAAACGTAATTCATTAAAACCAATTAATGATTACAAAGAGTCAAATAATAATTGCTAACAAAATTCTATGCAATGATTGTGTTTATGATTTATGGTGTGTTGATGTGACGGCTGCTAGGGTTTATGTTGATCGTGTGAAACGATGTGATGGTATTTTTGTCGCCGTCTCTCTGTGTGTATATTGATATGAAACCCAGAACGCATATTTATAGACACATGTGTTTCTGTTAAGGAAACAACGAATCTCTTGGAGTCTATGATTGACTTGTTGACTAGAAACACTTGTATGATTTACGTATCTAGTTCTTCCGCAGCTATTTGGTCTTCCGCAGCTACTTTGTTTTTCCGCAGCTACTTGGTCTTCCGCAGCTACTTTGTGTTTCCGCAGCTACTTGGTCTTCCGCAGCTACTTTGTGTTCAGTGAATATCCATATTCATCCGTAGAAGATCTTTTGATGAATGTCTTGTAAGAAAGATATCTACGGAAAAACAAAAATGTTCATCCGTAGATGTTTTTCACACTTAGTCAATTTCACAAATTGACTAAGTATAAAGTTTGTACCTGTAATCATACACATAAATCAGCACACATATGAGTTAACCTATATATATACATAATGAATTACAAATATTCATTACATGAAATGATTAAAGTTTTGAGCCTATACAAAATGAACTAGACCTATTATTTCTAGATCTAACACTTAACAATTCCTTTAACAAAATCTTTCTCAACTACCTTCCTTTTTACATGATTTGAACTACCTGAAATGTCAACGGGTGATTCTGGTGGTTGACATGATTGACCAGTAAGTTTAGGAACCTATGGTTGCTACTATGCTTGTTGTTGTTGATGTTGTTCTGGTGATTATGGTGCTTGTGGTGGTTGTTGATGTTGTGCTTCTAAATTCTCAAAATACCGGCCAAACCAGGTAAAGTTGTTGCCACTATTAGCATTCCCCCTAGCTGACAAAATATATAAGAAAACATAATGTTTGAGAACCATGATGCTAAGGGCTAGAGTCTCCTTAATTGCAAACTCTAGATGTAAAGCATAAAGAAATATCTGAATGAATCTAGGATACAACAGAAACATCTTCGCTACACTAACAATCACATTTTTCTACATCAATGAGAAAATGACTTTGTGTATGCTGAGTGGATGGTCTTCAAATGAGGGCAATCATCAAAAAAGCAAAAGTCATACTCAAACTATCCATCCTAGCTTCAAGCTACTTAAGCAATGCATAACCACATGGAATAACAGTTCCCGGTATTAAGACAAATACTTCTTCTCAAGCGAAGGATAACGATGCTCATAGCCCATCATGATCAAGCAGTCTATTAAAACATCATCTTCAAATTTCACCAGGATATTAATAACATCACCAAGCTACAAGACTCGGTGAACAACTTAGCTTTAATAACAATGTCTTTCCCACGAATAATGGCATGGATACAAAATGTATCCTGATCATCTCTACCATTAGTTGTAGTCATCCAAAATTCTTTGACAAGCTCCTCAAAAGTAGAGACTTGTGTAGAAATGGCGTGAAAAATCCGAGAGTTCTATGAAAACTAGGAAATCCACATGTACATCGATCTCAATCCATCGTACACAGAATGAATGATAATTAGATTGGTTAACAACCTCACATAAGACACAAAATCCAATGAACAAGGTAATATAGTTTTCTCTTGGATTACCACTGTTGATGAAACTTAAAAAACTAAAAATTTTCAAGTGTTACATTTATCAAAGACAAACATTTATACATATTACCTAGATGTTCTCGTGCAAAAAAACCCAAACATCAAAATGTTTTCGCGCAGAAACTACAAGTTCTTGCGCGAAAACTTTAAATTCTCGCATGGCAGTGATTTTGATTTTCTGAGCCTCTTGGTTTGATCTCTAGAAGCTTCTTAGTCCCTTTATGAGTGATCGGAAGATTCACTTGTCTTTCAAGGCCTTACCAGATAAGTAACCACATTGTGGTTATGAACAAACTTCAATTGTCTAGCCATCTAAAAAAAATAAAAGAAAAATAAAATTAGAATTATATTAGAAATTAAAAAATTTTCTAAATGTTAAACACTATTAAGTTTTTGCAAACTATAAGTGTTTTTGCAAAATCATAAAGTTTTCACAAAACCTCATAGTTTTAGCTTAAGTGAACATAACTAGACAAGTTTTTGCACATTTTATTACTATAATGTTATAGCATAGAAAGTTTTCACGTACCTTAGTTTTGAATTCAAAGTTTTCACATTTTTTCAAAATATCTCAAATTTACGAGTTCAACTTGATTCAACAATTTTTCTTGTCCATTCATTTCTTCAAAATTTTGGCAAAAACTATATCATACGAAAATATGAATTGATATCCATTTTTCAGATACAATGTTCAAATTATCTATCCTATCTTGATACTTAAGTCTAAATCAAATTCAGTCAATTAAAACTATCAACTAACCTATACCTAAGTTAAACGACTTAGAATATTAAAAACTAAAAATAAACTAAATGTAGAGGCTGTTGTGCTTTGATTTTCACAAGTCACCAGTGTACAACCATGATCACAATGATATCAACAACCACAATAATAACAACAATAATTGAAAATGAATTATCAGAGTAGTTCAAGAGTACGCTATGAAATGAGTTCCATTTCAAACCCTGGTTCGAACAGGAGGAGAAATTTGGTTTCAAACCCTGGTTCGAATAGGAGGAGTACGCCATACTCATTTACCTTGGATGATCCACATCTCAGATCAAAGTTTTTGCATTTAAGTTTTCTCATAAACCATCATTAGAACCTAAACTTTTCCGCAAAGTTTGAATAATTAAGTTGAAAAGGTTTTCGCAAGTTTGTACTTGAAATAAAGTTTTCGCAAGATTTTCAAGCGAAACCTTCATTCAGCGAGATATTTTTCTTTTTCAAAAGTTTCAAAATTTTATCAAAATCTGATCATCTTCAAGCATTGCCGAATGATTAACTAGAGAATTTTCATTTAAATATTTTTAAAGCAGAATCAAACATTTTTGCCGTTTTTCAAGATTTTTCAAATCTATACAAACATTTAGACTAAATAACTTAACTTTTTATGATTTTTTTGTTATGGAATCATATTCTCATAAATGATTGATAAAAATTTAAGTTGTATTTAGAATAAGACTGGTTTAGTTGATTATTAATATCATTTTTCCACTTTAAACTCATACTTCAAAATTACTTAGATAATCATGTTGTGATTATTTTCAGGTTTTGATATGATTACATGATTTAAATGGATCCCACAATCAGAAATATTATAGAACACCAATGTAGCCTCAAAACACTATTAAGATTTCAAATCACCCAACTTGACTTGAATCATTTACCTCTGACTAGAAATCTCATTTCATATTTGATTTTCCTAATATATAACTAATGAGCTTAACTAGCATGAGAAAATATCCAAACATAGAATTTAACAAGTGATATGTGACAACTTCGGTTTTTAGGCCTAGAAATTTTTTTTTAGGAACCTTATTGGACCACCTAATTGCACCAAACCCTTGTCTAGGGAGCTCACAAATTGGGCCCAACAAGCTTTGGGCTTAGGCCCATACCAACACACACCTAATTGGGCCACTAGGCCACAAAACTAAATGGGCTTTGGCCCATCAAACCCTAATTGGGCCATTGGGCCACAAAATTAATTGGCTTTGACGCGCATAATTAATATGGGCCAGTAGGCCAACATATGATTATTGGGTATGTTGAACCGACCAAATGGGCCTCTAGCCCGATAGCTTAGAAGACGAAAGCTATAAGAATAAACCCTGGTTAATGACTTAATGGACATTAAAACTCCTAAAACATTAACATCGGCTCATCCGAACAAAAACAACCAAACGAAGGCATAACGTATAATAACAACTTAAGTGTATCAACAAAACGTAATGAACATAACTTTGTAAATTACAAAATAATATTAGATGATACTGATGAACTAATAAGTTTTAAGAACATATGAAAATATACACTTTGGACCCCTAACCTTTGCTAACTATGCACATCACGACACTTAAACTAATACTTCTGAAGGTAAACATAAGCTTCGGAAGTTTTGTGCTCCAATGGTTAAGCTTCGGAAGTTTTGGGCACCGATGGATAAGCTTCTGAAGATTCTGTTCCAATGGTTAAGCTTCAGAAGTTTTGGGCACCAATGGATAAGCTTCGAAAGATTTTGTTTTGATGGTTAAGCTTCGGAAGTTTTGGGCACAGATGGATAAGCTTCGGAAGATTTTGTTCCAATGGTTAAGCTTCAGAAGTTTTGGGCACCGAGGGATAAGCTTCGGAAGATTTTGTTTCGATGGTTAAGTTTCAAAAGTTTAGGGTACCGATGGATAAGCTTCGGAAGATTTTGTTCCAATGGTTAAGCTTCGGAAGTTTTGGGCACCGATGGATAAGATTCGGAAGATTTTGTTTCAGTGGCTAAACTTCGGAAGATTTTATTTTAGTAGCTAAGCTTCGGAAGATTTTGTTTCAGTAGCTTAAGCTTCGGAATATTTTTGGTGCTTCGGAAGAAAACTTGCTTCGACATTTATTTTGACTTTTATACCTCACACATACATACATACTTACATATATACATGTATACCTACAACACACGCCTACGCACATACATATATGCATGCACCTGACGCGCACACACACCCGTATATATATACACACATATATAGATATATATGCCAACACACACACACACCGGAATATAAATATATACGCATATATAAATATATAAGTCGACACACACGCACACATACAACCCTACACATGGTTATCTTTATAATAATAATAATAATAATAATAATAATAATAATAATAATAATAATAATAATATTAATAAAATAAAAAGATTTTATAAAATTACTAAATCCATGCTTGGTCAAATCACCACCCAAACCACCCAATGCATGGAGGTGTCACCTAAAGAACCTAGTAACTTGTAAAGGTGACCATATCTTCAAAATGTTAGCCATATCTTGAGTAAACCAAGATATGATAGTCTCAATCTCACTCTTTTTCCTATATTTCGGCTGAAGTCCCACACTCACACTTCATTCACACTTCAAATTCATCCACTCAACTCTCTAAACACCCTCTTGCACATTTAAAAATATTGAAGTTCCAGCCTCCTTGAAGCCATAGTCGACCCACAAGAGCAACACTATTAGCCTCATAGAGCCAAGCTAATCCTCATCATTTCAAGATCCTACAACAACCTTTGAACTCCTCTCACCCATCCTTCACCTCTAGGTAATTCGTTAAAACCTGAAAACACTCAAAACAACTCGTTTCGTCACGTTAGTGACACAACTAACCCCACGATACCCCCAAATTCTTGTGACATCTTAAAATACATCATTTTTCCGTAACTAAAAGATACTCAAACCGTCTCAAAACTCTATTTGACCTCAAGTACGGATTTGATAAGTTTAACACACCCAAAAACCCGGTTTTCGCACAAATATGAAAATATATTATACGAGTCCAAAAATTCTAATCAAAATATTTCTGGAAGTATGAAGATGTCATGTCAGGTTACAAACAAGGTTTCATAAATTAAACTTATTTATTTGACGTTTATGAATAATACAAAATTGTAAAAACAAGTAATTTTTAAGAAAAATAAAAGAAAATAGAAGGGGGGGGGGGGTTAGTACAGAAATTAAGGGGTTATTCAGAAGTATTTGTATTATAGAATATATGGGCAGGGATAAATCAGGTTAAAACGCTTAGTAAATTCAAAACCGAGACTTAACCGGGACTTAATGGACACTTAACGAAACTAACCGAACTAGGTAACGAAAATGGTGAATCTATGAAATTTGGTTTTACAAAAATTTCAGTAGACTTATTATATTTACAAAAGCCTATAAACCAAATTTTTAATTTTTAGAATTTATTTCATTAGTAAACAAAAATACAAAAGATATTCGCTATAAAATTTAGAAAATTGTTAAAAACGGGCTTAAGAGCAACTTTAGTGAAAAACTCCGGAATTTAAAAATGATTATAAGTATATCAAAGCCATATATGACAAAAAGTTGACCAAAGTCAACCAAAACCCAAAAACCCGAACCGATAACGTTTAAATCCTAAAACCGACACAACAAGTTAAAGACCCAAATTTCCAGTAACTAATAGTTTTGAAAAGACTAAAACAAATTAGAAACTAAGTATTTACAAGTTTAAGAATATTATAAAAGGTTCTACAAAATTCAGCATTATATATTAAATAACTACCGGTTTAATAATTGGGAAAAATCATAAAACATATAAATAACCCCTAATCTTTAGAAATTAATGATTTTCTAGTAGAATATAACTTACAAATTAATCACAAATTAAAATTTAAAAACCAAGGATTAACCTCACATTACCAACATACCCGAATCGCGATATGGTACACGTTTAAGAACACGACAAAGTAACTCATCAAATCCTAGAGCCATACCATTAACCCTCCAGAGACCAATTATTATTTAAACAAGTTATATATTTAATGCAAAACCCCTATTTGGGCCATCCAATGACCTCAAATAAGAAAGTATTTAAAGGTAACTTCATAAAATACCTAAACCGAAAACAAGCTCTTGAAACCATTAAGAAAGATCAAATAACATAAAGACAAACTTATTACAGTATCCTAATCCACTCAAAACCATAAAAATCTTCATAAGTAATTATAATGCAAAAGGCGGAACTTTATGGTTAAAAATGTCAATCTAGCAAAGTTGAAGGACCAAACTTGCCAATTATTGAAACCTTGCTGTTTTGGGACTATAACACACCTATAAGAACAAAAATAATCAGAACTTATAAGGTAATGGCCTAACGTTAAACAAACTAAGAATACTAACCAAAACTCAGGGACCAAAAATTAAGATTACACATATGTAATATAACACCCACCAAGCTAAGGAATATAAATTCAAAAAATGAGGGTTGAGTTTAATTGATTCCTTAAAAATAGTACTAATTCATTTAAAATAAACATAGGAACCCTCACAGTCGGTAGCATCCTAACCTTACAGACAACCACGTGATAAACCACAATTGAGTCTCATGAACCCCTTTTTTACTTTAAAACTTTTGGGGTGAAATACATACTCGTTGGTTATTATTTTTGTGGTGCAATACTACCTACTCCCGTCCCCAAATGGAGCACAATCATTAAATCCATTAGGAGCCGTGTGATTTGTGGATAGTACTATTTGGGGCACACAATAGGCCTTAAGGACAGGGAAACCCCCCATTGAGATTTAATAATCATTGTGTCACAAATTAGTGCAGATTATATGTGCTTAGCAGAGAAACTTAAGCCCATAACAATAAGGGGTATGGGTTAGGGGATGTTTTAGCACTCGGGAGGGTCACCCGGGTCTAGGTTTGATTGTGATACTTTCTTTTGTGCACCATTACTACTGTTACCTTATTTAATGAATTATGATAAGTCTTGTGTCATAAACTTATGAGCTCACCAACATTATATTGACGTATTTTGGGTGTGTATTTCAGGAGAAGAATGAATTTACCAAGTGATCATGGATAGTAGTGACCTAGTCGGACATTTGGAGTTTAGCCACCACCTTTTTCCAAACATTATCGTTTGAGACATTTGACTAAAGTTTATGTATTTGGGATTTAGAAAACATTTGACTAATATTGGTATCATTATGGAAGATTGGATGCTAATTTATTAAGTTATGTTTATTTTCCGCTGCATTGTGTTGATATCAGTCGGTCACAGCCTGACCCGGTCAACAAGGTGTGACAGATTGATATCAGAGCCAATGCTTTCAGCAAATTAGGATCTTACCCATAAGATACTGCAGGACCGTTAAAAGGTACTTAAGCTTGCACTTAGTTAACACACTTAGGAGGATCTTAAGATCACTTAACAATTCAAATAGGGAACTGTAAACCTTTTACAAAAGATACAAGATAAACACAAGTAAAAGCAAGAGCAAGAACACAAGATAAAATTTTCAAGGAAGTTGTATATTGCTTCTCTAGTTCTATTACAAGTGTTGTATAAGTATGCTTTAAATACAAGAACCTGATACTACTTATACTACATCCTACAACCGTCAATATGCAAAAAGGTAGTTGGAAATGACTAATCTAGACAACAAGATCAGCCTAAAGTCAAAAGGTAGATTGCCTTTTGACTAGTGACTATGACAAGCCATAGCTCACTGACTTTCCTATTACAAAAAGCAAAGAACGAACAAAAACAGAAACTTGCAAGCGAAGACGTTATCTACTTTATCATAAAGTATGGAAGTTTCACCAACTAGTGACAGCAGGTGAACTACCAAAGCATGCAACGGAGAGTAGGTTGCTTTATGATAAAGTTGATAAAGGTATATTTTCTCTCTCTTCAGAGGAAAATCAGTCTTGTCTTTAAATAGCTTCAGAAGACTTTGTCTTGAGAGCTTCGAAAGACTTCATCTTTTACCTTCGGAAGAGTTGAGTCTTTGGCTTCGGAAGACTTTATACTTAGAATATTTTCCAAGTTCAGTGTAAAGCTTCCGTAGCAGTTTCTTCTGAACTTTGGCTTCGGAAGACTTTATACTTAGAAAAGCTTCCGTCGCAGTTTCTTCTGAACTTTGGCTTCGGAAGGTTTTACACTTAGCATTTTTTCTTGAGTGTGTAAAACTTCCGAAGCTAGTTCACCTTTGTTCCGAAGTGCATGTTGGAAGACTTGGTTGTTTTGGTATCTTTTGGTTGCATCAGCCTCTTAACTTCAGAGATTCCTACAAACTCCCCCTTGGCTGATGCTACCAAAACAGAGAGGTTCTTCAGACTGGGATAGTCCACATGAGGATCTTCAGAATCCCTTTCTTCATCAGTAGATCTGGATTTTTCAGACTCATGAAGTACCTTCTCATGTCATAGAGATCATGCAGAGGGAGTTCAAGCATGTCACTTATGAAGTAGACATGTTGTTCTCCCTAATCTCTAGTGACATACCATCTGTCTGGATCTTCAACAAAATTCCAACTGAGAGGGTTGGTTTTCAGTACCAGGTTCTTCAGTGGATTCCCTCTCAGTTGGGATCTCCTCTCTCCCAGTTTCAGAAGGAGAGGGAGGAGAACCCTGCTGTGGGTTAGAAGATGACGTTGGCTGTTGTGCAGCTTCAGGTGCAGGTGGTGTTGTCTCTATAGGTTCCACCTTTACCACAACTTCAGGTTGAGCTTGACTTGATGATGAATGAAGGTCCACAAGCTCTCCCCTTTTATCTTCTACTTGATCACCCTTATGTGCTCATCTATTATGGATAGAGACATGGGACCAAGCCTCCTTCTGGAGAACCCATACAGCTTCAAGAAGCTCATCATCCTCTGCCTATCTGCAAACTTTTTCTGACTTTTCTGGATGATGACTCTTGATTTTGCAGCTTCTTCCCTATGCCTCTTCTTTGCAGCTTGCCTTTCTTTCTTGGCTTGCTCTTCTAGCTGCTTATTGTATTCAAATAATATATAATCATAAGGAAAGGGAAGGAGTGCAGGTGCCTGATAGAGACCTATGGCACTTAGATAGTTGATCATTTGTAATCTTTTTTCTTCATCAACTACCTGAGGTTGTTCAGCAGCCACAGTCTCTAACTCAGGACTTTCTTGAACTAGGGAGAGGATAGGAATGTTCTTGTAAAGCCTTTTTCTCCTCATTCTTCCTTGTGTTTGAGGGTCAAGGCTGCATCCTCTGCTCCTTTCTCTCCTTCGACAATTCAATATTAGCCAGTTCATTTAACTCCTCTAAGGGGAGAGAGATGAGTTCATCTATGTTGTAGTTCCAGGTCCCTAGATAGTTGAGCCTGGCTGCCCTTAATTTATCTTCTTGAGTGTATCCTTGGACAACCAGTCTAGCCTTGTTCTTGATGATGATCCCTCTATCATCTTTCTTGTTCCTGAATACCCATTTGGTTCCTATGACACTCTTCTCTTGAGGAAGAGAACATAAGTTCCAAACCTTCTATCTTCTGATTTGAAGCAGCTCATCTTGCATAGCTTCAATCCAGCTTCCATCCTTCAAAGCCTCATCAACCTTCTTCTGCTCTATCTGGGATAAGAAACAAGAATGTAGACAAACATGGATGTCATAAGCTTATCCTCTTGTTCTTATCCCTGAGTCAACATTTCCAATGATGTTTGTGGTGGGATGTGACTTGTGGATCCAAAGTTGAGGGATCACAGCAAGTTGGTTAGACAGATCTAAATTTGAGAAATCCTGATATGGCAATGAGGTCTCCCACCACATCAACACACTTATCAAGAGAGACTTGATCCAATGAGTGTGTAACATCATTCATGTTGTCTTCAATGGAGTGGTTTTTAGTATCAAGAAATTCTTAATCACTGTCACCACCTCCAGTTCCTCCTCCTGCATTTGAAGTTCCTTTTCTTGAATTCTAAGCCTCTGAGCTGGAATTTGAAGGCAATTCATTTGAATCAGTAGTATTTGTCATGCTAGTGCTGATAGGAGCTTCAGTTGCAGGGTTAGTCACCACAGGAGCTGAAGTAGTCTTCTTGTTTGGTCTTCTTAGCTCAAATCTTGGATCAGGATCTTCTGTTGACCTGTTATCTGTAGATCCTGAAACATTCTCACAAGATTTGTTAAAACAGTTGGTAACTAAGTCAAGATCAAATAGTCAATCCGGACTAGAACCTTTTACACAGGGTGTGTGTTCATTGAAAGTCACATTGGCTGACTCCTCAATGATTCTAGTTCTGAGATTGTATACTCTATAAGCCTTAGCTTGAGAAGAGTACCCAACAAAATGTCCATCAGTAAACTTGGCTATTTGATCTTCGGTATTCAAGATGGTGCAAGGACATCCAAATGTTCTGAGAAAACCAATGAATGGTCTTCTTTTGTGCCACAGTTCATAAGGAGTCTTACCATGTGTCTTAACTACCAAAACTCTGTTTTGCACATAGCAGGCTGTGTTGATAGCCTCTGCCCAGAAGGTGATGGGCAGCTTAGAGTCAGACAACATGGTTTTGCAGCTTCAATAAGTGTCTTGTTTCTCCTCTCAGCAACACCATTTTGCTGAGGAGTCCTGGGAGCACTGTATTGTCTTGAAATACCCTTTTCATCACACAATGTATCAAGGATTTGGTTTTTGAATTTGGTTCCTTGATCACATCTTATGATTTTGACCTTGTGATCAAATTGATTCTCAATTTTCAATATGAAATTCTTTAAGATTTTAGGAGTTTCATCCTTAGTTCTAAGGAAAAACACCCAAGTAAATCTTGTGAAGTCATCTGTGATCACCAAACAGTATGAGGTTCTTCCTAAACTCATTACACTGGTGGGGCCAAACAGATCCATATGTAACAAGTGTAGGGGAGTAGTGATAGAGTTTATTTTCTTTGGCTTGTGAGACACTTGGTGTTGCTTCCCCTTCAGGCATGCAACACAGTGGTCATCACTTGTAAACTCTTTCTTTGGCATTCCAGTTACCAAATCATTCTTAATCAGTTTATTCATGTTCTTAAAGTTTACATGGCACATTCTTTTATGCCAAAGAAAAGACTCATCACTATTTGCTTTAGACAGAAAGCAAGAAATCTCTCCAGAGGGAGATGTTTCCTGCAAGTCCATCTTGTACATGCTCCCTTTCCTGGGGGCTCTGAGCAAAATATGCTCTTGAGGAATGTCGACCCCAGGCTTGAGAATAATGCACTCATGCTCAGTAAAGAGCATGTGAAGTTTTTGGTCACAAAATTGGGACACACTCAAAAGATTGTATCCAAGCTCCTTGACAAAGTTTACCTTCTCAATGCTGAGCTTACCATTTGAGACCATGCCCCTACCAGTAATATAACCTCCTGTATCTCCTCCAAAAGCAACTGGTCCTCCATCAATTCTTTCAAAGTTTTGAAGTAGGGACTCATTGCCTGTCATATGCCTAGCAACCACTATCAATGATCCATACATTTCTATTTGCCTTTGGCTGTCCCTACACAAAAGAGATGATTTAGTTACATTTGGAAACCCAAGCCTCATTGGTCTTGGGCTTATAAAGTTCAGATGAAGGCAATGAAATAGTAAGTGATCCTATGTTCAGGCTTTGAGGATCATTTGCTGTTGCTGAAGAGGAGCTTTAGTCTCAAGGACTTCCTTCATCTTCCACACCACCTTTGGAAGATTGGGCTTGACCTTCACTACTTTGAAAGCTTTTGTAGCTATGGAAGCTTTGGAGACGGATCCTTCAGAAGCTCTTGCTTTCACTGCAACAAGCTTCAGTGCTTCGGAAGCATTCCTTTCTTCCGAGACCAACTTTTTTTCCGAAGGCAATTTCCTACTTGCCTTCTTCTTCATTTTGGAGCTTCCGAAGGAAACAGATTTTCCTTTCAAAGCTGTTTGTTTCTTTTCTTCTCAGAAGTTTTCTTTTGATCATGTGGATAGTACTCTTGGGATTGTATTGACAATCCTTATCCAGATATGAAGTACTACAACACATAACACAATCCAATTCTTTCCTTCTGAGAGTCTTCTTTCCCAAAGAAGACTTAGCTTGAACACTTTTCTCTTCTTTCTCCACCTTTTCAGATGATGTAGCAGGCTTCTTAGGGTGAATCTTGCTCTTTAAAATGGATGGTTCAGGCTGTGTAGCAGTGACACACAGCTGATCAGTCTTCTTGTTGTTACTGGAGTGAGTTGAAGCTGAAGTAGAACTCTTGGTACTAGAATTCTTGACAGGATCTTCAGCTTTCATCACCTTGAACCCTGCAGAGATAAATACTTGTTTTGTTTGGGATCAAAGGTGGTCTTGATCTCTTAAGCTTTTCTGGATCTTCTCTTTGCTCTTCTGATCAAGTTCTTTCTCTTGGTTTTGCTCAAACCAGCTTCTTTTTCCTCCTTAGGAGCAAGATGACCCTTTTTGGATTGACTATCTTTACTCATCTCAGAGTCATCCCTCACCTTCTCCTCTTCATCCTCCTCATCACTGGGGTCTATGGATGGCAGCTCATCTAGACCAGTTCCACACCTAGGAGATCTGACTGAAAGTAGAGTGTGTGGAGGAGCTATCTCACTAGATCCCAGTCCCTGCTTATTCTGATAACACACTTTTGCATGCAGAGATGAGGATATCTGTTCTTGAAGGTCTCTTCTTCAAGAACACATTTTTCTGCCCTGGCTTTGCTGATCACAAGCTCAGCCTGGCATTCAGTCAACTTGATAATGAGATCCTTAATTTGAGTCTTGTAGTTTGTTTGCTCATGTTTAAGAGTTGAAACTGTTTTCTCTAGATCTTCTATCTTAAGATTATAGTCATTCTCAGCTCTTTTAAAATTAGCTTCTAAAATATTTAAAGGCTCAATATCAGATCTCATTTCCAAGTTGTAGGACCTGTATCTATTTACTTTAGCAATACATTCAGGAGAGCAAAGATGTTCAAGTACCTTGGCTTCATCATGATCAGCCATGAGTGCTTGGTATGGAGATGCATCTTCAGCTTGAAAGCTCCAGTGAAAGCCTTCTTCTTTAATAGCCACTGTAACTTGCTGTCTTGGCTTATCATTCTGGTTCCCTCCTTCAGTGTAGTTTGGCCGGCCTAGATGAAGCTTGGCCACTATTTGACTTAGGTGCCTTGCATTCTCTATCAAAGTGTCCCATCTGGTTACAGTTGCAACACTTGACTTTGCTCTTGTCCAGGCCAAACTTGCCACTGGCAGCATTGCTAGGAAACCTTCTTCCAGTCCTCTTGTAGAACTTCTGGGCTCTGTGAGTGAGAATAGCCATTTGCTGGACTATCTCCATGTACTCCAGATCATCTGGATGGATACAGTCTAGGTCTTCAAGAGTGAAAAGAAAGTTGCCTGTACTTTCATCAATGGAGACAAAGCTTGGAAAGAACTTGTCTCTTGGAAGGGACTTCCTTGGATGTAGCTTTCTCTAGGTGTCTTTGGGAAGGTGATGAAAGGACCCTTTTGTGAGTTTTTAGGGTAGCATATGAGATGATGCTGTGGTTCTCTGCTATCCCTTTCAACCACATGAAGGGCTGAACTCTGATGAGTGTTGGAGTTACCAGATGAAATTTTCATGTTCATCTCCATCTGGTATCCACTGAGTATCCCATACAACTCAGTGAGAGTAAGGGTCTTGAGGTTTTCATTCCTCTTAATGACCACACAGTAGTGTGTCCATTGTCTGGGAAGAGAGGACATGAACTTCCTTACAATATCCCTGTTCTCAATAGTTACCCAACATCAGCCAGAGTATCCACAATCTCAATAAACCTGAAGTATTGTTGAGTCATGGTCTCACCTGTCTTGAACGTCTTGAAGGTGAAATTTTCAAACTGCTGCTTTAGGAGATCCTTCTTTTTCTCCTTGGCTTCATTTGAACCCTCATACATCAGTTTCAGTGCATCCCATAGCTGTTTAGTGGTCTTGTACTTCTTGAAACCTCTGTAGATGGAGTTTGGAAGAGCAGTTTGGAGAGCTGTCATGACCTTTTGATCAACATCAATTCTTTCCAGTCTTCATCAGAAAAGTCAGCCCTCTCCTTTGGTATCATGCCACCACCAGCAGCAGCTAAAGAGGTGCATGGTACATGAGGTCCATTGACAACAGACTCCCACATCCTGGAATCTTGAGACTTGATAAAGCCTTCCATTCTTTGAAACCAAGTGTCAAAATCCTCAGGAGTGATCAGTGGGGACTTTGTCATGGTTCCAGTTTCCATATCAGCTTTGGAGATAGCTGCCATTTGAAGAGTTAAGTGATGTGTGTAACTAAGAGGATTTGAAGATGGAGAGATCTTACAATCAAGAGCCTAGAATGCTCTGATACCAATTAAAGGACCGTTAAAGGGTACTTAAGCTTGCACTTAGTTAACACACTTAGGAAGGATCTTAAGATCACTTAACAATTTAAATAGGGAACTATGAACCTTTTACAGAAGATACAAGACAAACACAAGTAAAAGCAAGATCAAGAACACAAGATACAATTTTCAAGGAAGTTGTATATTGCTTCTCTAGTTCTATTACAAGTGTTGTACAAGTATGTTTAAATACAAGAATCGGATACTACTTATACTACATCCTACAACCGTCAATATGCAAAAAGACAGTTGGAAGTGACTAATATAGACAACAAGATCAGCCAAAAGTCAAAAGGTAGATTGCCTTTTGACTAGTGACTATGACAAGCCATAGCTTACTGACTTTCCTATTACAAAAAGCCAAGAAGGAACAAAAACAGAAACTTGCAGGTGAAGACCTTATCTACTTTATTATAAAGTATGGAAGTTTCACCAACTAGTGATAGCAGGTGAACTACCAGAGCATGCAGCGAAGAGTAGGTTGCTTTATGATAAAGTTGATGGAAAAGGTATATTTTCTCTCTCTTCAGAGGAAAATCATTCTTGTCTTTAAACAGCTTCGGAAGACTTTCTCTTGAGAGCTTCAGAAGACTTCATCTTTTACCTTAGGAAGAGTTGTGTCTTTGGCTTTGGAAGACTTTATACTTAGAATATTTTCCAAGTTCAGTGTAAAGCTTCCGCAGCAGTTTCTTCTAAACTTTGGCTTCGGAAGACTTTATACTTAGAAAAGCTTCCGCAACAGTTTCTTTTGAACTTTGGCTTCGGAAGATTTTACACTTAGCATTTTTTCTTGAGTGTGTAAAACTTCCGAAGCTAGTTCACCTTTGTTCCGAAGTGCATGTTGGAAGACTTGGTTGTTTTGGTATCTTTTGGTTGTATCAGCCTCTTAACTTCAGAGGTTCCTACAGATACCTAGGCTTTAACCGCATATTAGGGAACTAAGAAAACTAAGAAATAGGCTCCCCAAGCTATGACCTGAGGATAACCTCTGACATTGCATACATTCATTAAATTTTGTATAATTTTTGTTGTAATTTCTGATTTTGAATATATATATACTATTCACGTTGCATTTTACCTTGTTTGCTCATTAGATGGCAGGAAACCAGAACAAGAGAAAGACCATCTATATCAGTGACTCACCCGATGTCCCACCCCCGCACTACTACCAGACCACCATCCCACCACCCTCGTTTGTACCAAATGTGGGTGCGGGACCCTTGAGACGCCCCCAGTCATATGAGATTACGGAGTATGCCCCTCTTGGGCCAGAGTATGGGGACCCTAACTGGTACCCTTCGGCCCCTACAATCACATGATGCCGATCCTAGCGAGGGTTAGGAATGGAGGAGTCCGACCCTTCATATGACACGTCCGGATCGTCGGCGAGCGTCCAGGTCAGCTCCTTATGACCTGACAGGGATGAGGATTTGGCACCCGTGCAAGGCGAACTGCACGAATATCCTTCCGACCCGTCCCCACATTCCAGCAAGAATAGGGTAAGTTGGTTACGGGACTGACCGGGGCGCCACCACAACCGGTCATACCATCGTTGCCACCACCGCCAGCCTCACAATATCCGACTGGTTCCTATGGGTGTGACGCGGTAGCGCGTCATAGTTTCCATTTGGCCCGTCAATGTGCTACACTGACCCCTATGCCGAGTCGGCATGCTATTCCAGTGCATCTCACTAGATGTTTTTTCTGACCCACCCCTGTACCACTCGGGACCATTGACTGGAGACTCTGCCATGGAGGAGGTATGGCGTCGACACCAACACTACGACACCCTAAAGGAAGAGAGGGACGATCCGGTGTCCCTAGTGGCAAGGATGAGGAGGAAGCTTTTCCGAGCCGCCCATAAGTGTGTGCTCGACCCGTGGTCCCGTTACCACCGTCGCCACCGTTATTGACATGCCTTTAATTATTTTTTTATGTATTATTTAAATTTTGAATGAACTATGTATTTGTAGGACATGGGTGAATGTTCACTCATGTCACACTTGGTTGTACTTTGACTTATTTAAAATTTTGTAATCATAGCATTTTGCTATGATTAAGACTATTAATGGCTGTTTGATGAGATGTGTTGGACCTCTTAACTTGCATATTATGGTGACATGACTGGTTGTGATACTATGATAACTTTATAATTATAAAACCCTTGAGTTTAAAACCATATAAATGTTTATTTTAGCCATGCCGAGGGAAGAGGACAAGGACGTTCTACAAATGCTAGGGTGGTGTCCCACCCGATCAGGAGCTCGTACCGACCGACAAGATGAAACCACCATAGAAAATACCAACAACACTCACCGCACCAATGACAACCCCAACACCAACTGCAACACCGACCAAGAAACTAGACTGCAACAACTAATTGCAGAAGCCATTACTACGTCGTGCCCGCTATCACTACCCATGTTAACGCCGAGCGAAACCAGATAACTTATGAGAGGGAGGAGAACGAAGATGGAAATAGTGACACCCATGGAAACAACAATGAGGAGGAACGAGAAGAAGCACGTGTGTGAACTGGTTGTAACTACAAGGCGTTCATGGCCTGCAAACCGAGGGACTACCATGAAATGAAGCGCGACAGGAATAATTAGATGGCTAGAGAGATGGAGGTAGTATTGGATATAAGTGATAGTGCGGAGATGAACAAAGTAAGGTTTTGTTGGTCCACTTGATCGATATAACAGTGCAATTGATTAAAACACAAACAAATCCCATTGAAAAACACAAATATCAATATATTTGTGTAAAATATAGATCAACATAATAAAATAAGGATGAACAAGATGAACCCTTAAGACACTCAATAAATCCTTGTTTGATCTGAATTAATTGCTAAAATATTACAAATGTGAAAAGACCCTCAATCAATGGCTCATTCAAGCTCTCTTGCAATACATGTCACTAATCTATTTATAGTGAAAACATTCACTAATGACATCTTAAGCCCCTATACTTTGACAAACTAAATAAATGACATATAAAACATAAAAATGACTTAAAATAAATAAATATATTTGTTGACACAAACATATTCATTAACAATAAACTCCTAGTCATTTATATCTTCAACGTCTCGTCTCGGTTCTTCGACTCGAACGCGTTTGCTTGACTTTTGAGTTGACGTTGATAGTGACGTTGACATTTGTTAACTTTGACTGTGTTGATATATAGACTATCCTTTTAGACCCAACAATACTCCCCCTTAGTCTATCATTTTAACACATTGTTTCAGTTTTAGCTTCGATAAGTCAACTATATAATGATCTTCAATCTCCCCCTAGATTGATGATCTGGTACTGAAGATCTTTCATCTAACAGGCTCCCCCTTAGTGTATGCTCCCCCTTTTCGTGTGCTTCATGAGAATGATCAGGAACAGCATCTCCAACTCTCTATTCTTGAGTGCTTTAGAAGATGTAGGAGGAGGAATCCTAGCACGGTATCTTTTGCAAACTTGAGGAACAGGTTCTCTAGTCAGGTACTTTGCTCAGCTGATGATCGGCCATCATTTGAAGAAAACTATAACACAAATACAAACACATTCTACACAATTCTCGTTAGATCATTTCAATAATACAAATAAACTCGTGTTTATCTGAATGTGCAACTTCCGTGAAATGCATGTGAAAAATAACATTTTAATAGCATAATATGGAAGACTTGAAAATGATTTAAAATGAATATTTTATTTTATTTTGTTTTATCATGTTACACCAAGAACTAATTTGATCATGAGATCACATCCTCAAGATATACGAAAGCACAAAGATGTATTTGAACATCGACAAGTTAGTGAGATCACACTGATACAGAGTCTGGTCATAATTTTAAGTTTTTGAAAGCCAAAAACAGTTCAAAAATAATTGTTGGTATATTTGTCCAATTTAAACCCATGTCTTATCCTTTTCAACAAGTGATCTGCAATTGATTTTATCATGTTTTAGATTTAATTAGAGAAGCTCAGGTGATTTCATTCCCATAGACATCTACAAAGAACTTATCCCATCATCAAGGCTTATTGAGTAATATGATTAACTCTGCTTGATTTTCTTTTGACATTTCAACAATGATCTTAATTTAAGAATCATTGTACTTTATTTGGGGAACAGATGATGAGAGCTCCAGGTCTATACTTACGTATAACAGAGGAGATGATCATCTAAGCGTGCTGATGAGAGCTTCAGGTCTATACTCACGTATAACAGAAAAGATCATCGCTCCAGGTCAATGCTTTGGCATAAAAAGGAGATAAGCACGAAATATACATCTGAAGAGCTAACAAGAAGCTACATTCAGGACTTGGGGATAGGGAGATTTTGATAATGTCAAAGCAGAGATTTTAAACTCTCAACCCATTTTTGACAAGACGTGTGACTTTGTGCAGGCCGAGATGTCATGGAAATGATCCTTATCACCAAGTTCTAAAGCTTTAGTTAGGCTACAAAAACACTGTTTGCTTTGTTTTCAGGCTAAGCCTACCAAGCATATCATATAATGAAACTGTCTTTTTCAATTTTAGAATATTAAGTGATACAGACATCTACTTAGTTACTATCATTTCTCACAAAGTACAAGTCATGCAAATAAGCATACCAAGAAGACATACTATCATTTCTCAGTCATCCCAAATCAGTTCTTAGTTCTCGTGAAAATTTTTTATTCTCCCCCGAAATTTCTTTCTAACCGCCATGAAAAAAAAAAACGAAATTTCCCCCTTTTTTTAAGTATATAATAAACGGAGTTGAAAATAAAATTTACTAAAGAAAGTCTTCCAAATTATACTAGCAAAAACATGAGAAATGAAGTAATAAGAAAAATACAATGATTGTGAATGGTAGATAAGAATCCAAAATGTTGATGAGATACCATAACCTGTTTGTTCCGCCTCAAATTTGAATTAGGAACAATCCCAATCAGTAAACCAGATTACTGATAGGCCTCTGAATTGTTCCTGCACTCATAAAGATTAGTTAGAGAGGGGGACCCAGGCCATCATGGTCCTGGGAGTTCCTTTTTCATCAGTGTATGTAACCTGTTTAAGCACACACTCTTTTGAAAAATCATTTATTCTTTATTCCTTTTCTTTTTTTTTACTTTCCAAATTGTTTCTGTTCAATTACTTTTGATTTGAAAGAATTGAATTTGGAAATCATTTTGTTAAGACCCAAAGGAAGAGATTTTAATTTTGAAACATTGGTGTTTTTCATCTTTGAATCATGTGAAACCGGCTTCACATGAGAAGGTTTGGATAGATTCTTCTTTATCCAACCATTCAAAGATATGTACTTTTACCTTTTGAACCCGAGAAGCAACCTGTGTTATCTTTACCTCCCGAAGCTGCCTTTGAACTTGAGGGCACTTCTTCAGCACATGACCTTCTTTTCCACATCTGAAGCAAGCCTTGAAAGGCTTTTGTTCTTTGTAGTCCCATGAATTATAGGAGGGTTGAGCCTGCTTAAAGGTTGATGCAGCTTGTTGACAACCTTGATGCTTCTTCTTTTGGATATATGGAAATTGAAACTTTTGAGGCTTTGTCAATGTGGATTTCGAATGGGCTGTGATGTGATTTGTGATGTTTTCGGGAGCTGAGATCTGAACATTCTTCTGAGTACACTTTATGACTGTGATTGGTAGACTTGGAGGCAGATTTGTAGCGAGCTTGATGGATAGCAGATGAAGATGGTGAGTGCTTCTGCCGAGCTTTGAAGAACTGCTGATTTACTTAGCAGTTGGAGATGAGATCCATATAGGACTTGATTCAATTGTTGGAAGCTTTTGACACTTGATACCTCAGGTGACTTGATGATCTCTGTTGATCATCAGAACTTGTCCAGTCCTGTATACACAAGTCAGCTTCCAATGGATCTTGATTGATGACTCTTGTTGTGTCGGTTTGTGTTGTTGAGTTCTGATTGCTTGATGATTCCACAGTTGTTCTTCTTTGACAAACTTGACAGGAACAAATGAAGGGATGTTACCTGTTTTGAATTTGTTAAAGAAGTTACTGGAAACAACTGATACTAGTTTTGAAGCATCAGAGGTGGAATTATCATTTTGCAGATCAGATCCTTGCTTGATGAGTCCCAAACCTGTAGGAAAATCATATTCATCTCGAACCTCTTTGTGATTAACGCTACTTAACCTGCATGTAAACTATTAGTATCTGCAGCTTCAATTAAATCATTAGATGGATGAGGTTGAGGCATAGGAGAGTAACAGTAAGTGCTAGGTGGAGGATAAACATGAGTGGTTTCTTTGCTTCCCAAACCAGTCTTAATTCTAGCCCCCCTTTGAATTATGCAAAGCTCCTCAAGTTTCATCCCAGAAATTGTCCACTTTTCAAGTTGGTTTTTAATTTGCTTGTTTCAAATTCAGCAAGTGCCACATGTTCAGTTAAAGCATTTATTTCAACGTTTCTTTCCAAAAGATTTCTTTTTAAATGCTCATTTTCTTTTAATGCTTCATTTAACTAACAAAATATTTGGACTCATTGATTTTAAGTTCTTTGTTTATTCGTTTTAATTCTTTTTCATTTTCTAACAGTAATCTGTTAGCTTTATAAACCCCGAATAAACGAATTTTGCATGGACGAGAACACATGTCTTGAACAACCTCATAAGGAACCCCATAACTATCTTTTTAGCAGCTAGGGCTTTTTCACATTGACAGACAGTAGTATTCTTTTTGTATTCTTCCTTCTCAGCAGCTCTCTTCTTAGCTTCTGCAGCTTCAACTTCCTCTTGCTTTCCTTCATCCTCAACTTTACACCGACTTGCACAATCACCAACATCACCAACACTCTCACCCTGAGTGTCACAGCAGAATTGTTTGAAAAGATCAAACTCTTCAACAGAATCCTCGTCACTGTTTACTACCTCAGCCATCAATGCATGGTTGACTTCTTCTTTAGTTTCTTTGATCTCAGCACTTGAAGATACACCACCATACCTGAATTGATTGTACTCTCTTCTTTTCATATCCAAGTCAAATGACTTCAACTTGTTGATAACTTCCATGAGTTTATAGTCACCAAAATTCCTTTCCTGCTTTAACAATCTAACTTGTGGACTCCACTATGAGGGAAGAGAGTCCAAAGTTTTGTGACTTGTTCATGGTTTCCAAACTGGTCATCATACTTCTTAAGGTTGCTTGCTACCATCATAAATCGATCATCCAAATCAGATATGTTTTCATCTTTCATAGCTTCAAAAGAATCAAACCGACTTTGTGCCATTATGGCATTGTCTAATTCGAGATCGTCAGAAAACGACATTTTCATTTAAAATATTAAATTCACTTTAACGCCCAAAATATTTTTCCCAAAATTTGTTGATTAATTATCCCCGGGAAAAATACTTTTAATGTCAACTGAATGGTTTCGCCTGTAATTTTGACAGCAGTTTCGCCCAGTAATGGCAGACCGATGCTTGTTTCGCTAGGTAGTTTTGCCTAGTAGTTTCGCCTAAAACTAGATGAACTTTCATTCAGAGATCAATTTGGCAACAATTTTGCTGGGTTTGGGAAACCAGATCCAAAAATAAATCAAGAACAGTGTAGTTTCGCTGAAGGAACCCTAGTTTCGTTGGGCGAAACTATGTAGTTTCGCTGAACGAGGCTGTAGTTTCGCTGGATGAGCTGTAAATTCGCCCGACGAGTCTGAAAAGCTTTTTCAACATGAAATCACTGCAATTCATCCAAATCTCAATGAATTTGAGATCTGATGATTTCCGAAGCTTCCCACACCAAAATCAAGCAATCCTCAATCAATTTCCATATCCAAAACATGCAGATTAGATCGAAAATGAATGAAACAATGACTTGAACTCAAAAATACCCAAATAACTCAATCAATCAAGAGCACAAAGGCTCTGATACCATATTGTTGGTCCACTTGATCGATATAACAATGCAATTGATTAATAAACACAAACAAATCCCACTGAAAAACACAAATATCATGATGTTTGTGTAAAATATAGATCAAACACAATAAAATAAGGATGAACAAGATGAACACCTTAAGAACACTCAATAAATCCTTGTTTGATCTGAATTGATTGCTAAAGATTTTACAAATATGAAAAGACCCTCAATCAATGGCTCATTCAAGCTCTCTTGCAATACATGTCACTAATCTATTTATAGTGAAAACATTCACTAATGACATCTTAAGACCCTATACTTAGCAAACTAAATAAATGACATATAAAACATAAAAATGACTTAAACATAAATAAATATATTTTGTTGACACAATACATTTATTAACAATAAACTCCTAGTCATTTATATCTTCAACGTCTCGTCTCTGTTCTTCGACTCGAACGCTTCTGCTTGACTTTTGTGTTGACGTTGACAGTGACGTTGACATTTGTTGACTTTGACTGTATTGATAATATAGACTATCATTTTTAGACCCAACAGGTTTGCCACACACTCTCTCAAGATGGAGCTTTGAACTGGTGGAACACGCTGTTGCAAACCCAAGGGAGAAACGCGGTGAACCGGATGAGATGGGAAGAGTTCAAAAGCTTGATGGTGGAATGTTACTGTCTGATTAATGAGATTGAAAAGATGGAGGCTGAATTCTTAAGTTTGGAGATGAAGGGCACTACACACTTGGAATACACCAACCGATTTAATGAACTGTCATTGCTGGTACCGCACTTGGTGACTCCTGAATCCAAGAAGATTGGCAGGTATGTATGGGGTTTAATCCCGAAGATTAGAGGAATGATGAAAGTAGCTAAGCCAAGGACGTTTCAGGAAACAGTGGAGATTTTGGCAACATTAAATGATGAGGTGGTAAGATGCGAGGAGTGAAAGGAGTAGAGAATGCAAAAGTTAAGCGAAAATGGGAGAATTTCCAATCTATGAGTGGAAGTTCAAGTGGGAAGAGTATGGTTAATTGACAGCAAGGAAGTAAGAAACCCTACTTAGGGAAGCAACCATTTTGTGGGAAGTGTGGACTCCATCACATAGGGTAGTGTAAGGTAAGGATGGCGGTTAAACCGCAGGTAAAAGAGGGCAAGACCATCGTGTGCTACAAGTGCAACAAACTAGGTCATTTCGGAAAGGAATGCAAGTCTGTGACTACAGGACCTGTGAGATGCCATGAGTGTGGCGAAGTCGGGCACATTCACCCCGACTATCCCGAACTGAAAGCTAAGAAACCAGCGGTAGGACGTCCCAATGGGAGAGCATTTGTGATGAATGCAGAGGTTCCTAGGGAGGAGCCCGAAGTTGTGACTGCTACGTTCCTTGTTAACAACCATTATGGATACATACTGTTTGATATTGGGGCAAATAAGAGCTTTATTTCTACAAACTTTAGGCCAAGAATTGACTTAGATTCCTCTAAATTATCTAGTACCTATACCATAGAGTTAGCAAATGGAACCCTAGTCAAGGCTGACGAAACCATTGTTGGGTGTATGTTGGATTTAGATGAGCATGAATTCCCCATAGATCTAATACCCGTAGAATTAGGAGGGCTTGATATAGTGGTAGGAATGGATTGGCTGGCAAAGAATAAGGTAGAAATTGCGTGTGATAAGAAGCTGTTAAAAATACCATTACCAGAGGGAGAAACCCTCATAGTTTACGGGAAAAGACCAAGACAAGGCATGAACATTATATCATGTATGAAAGCTAATAAGTGTCTACGTAAGGGATGTGTCGCGTACCTAGCTTATGTAATGAGTACTGAGGAAGAGAAACAGCTTGAAGACGTCCCTGTTTGTGTCAAAGTTCACAGACGGTGTTTCCTGATGAACTACCAGGATTGCCACCACAGAGGCAGGTTGAGTTTCGAATCGATTTGGTACCAAGAGCAGCACCCGTAGCCAAGGCACCATATAGGTTAGCCCCTTCAGAAATGCAAGAGCTAATGATCCAACTACAAGAACTCGTGGACAAAGGGTTCATTAGACCAAGTTTCTTGCCGTGGGGACTCCGGTCATGTTTGTCAAAAAGAAAGATGGAACCTTAAGAATGTGCATTGACTATCGAGAGTTAAACAAAGTCATAATCAAAAACCAATACCCACTTCCAAGGTTTGATGACTTGTTTGATCAACTCCAAGGGTCACGATAATACTCCAAGATAGACCTGAGGTCAGGGTATCACCAGTTACGAATCAAGGAGGAGGACGTACCAAAAACCGCATTTAGAACTAGGTACGGGCACTACAAATTCTTAGTGATGCCTTTCGGTTTAATCAACGCACCTGCAGTATTCATGGATCTCATGAATAGGTTGTGTAAGCTATACCTAGACAAATTCATGATAGTTTTCATAGATGTCATTCTGATATACTCAAGACCAAGGCAGAGCACAAACAACATTTGAGGTTCATTTAGAGTTACTGTGAATTGAGAGGCTATACATCAAGTTTTCAAAGTATGAGTTCTGGATGTGAGAGGTGCATTTTCTGGGCCACATAGTAAGTGAGAAGGGAATTCAAGTTGACCCTGTCAAGACTGAGGCTATTAAGAAGTGGGAACCACCTAAGACCCGTACCGGGGTACGACAGTTTTTAGGGTTGGCCGTTACTACCGAAGATTTATAGAGAACTTCTCAAAAATTGCCGAAACCTGACCCAAAAAGTACTGAGTTCAAATAGCAAACCAAACAACAGGAAGCTTTTGAAACCCTGAAGCAGAAGCTATGTAGTGCAACAATTTTGTCCCTACCCGAAGGAACAGAGGATTTCACCGTCTACTACGATGCGTCACTGCAAGGACTTTGGTGTGTATTAATGCAAAGAGATAAGGTAATAGCATACGCCTCATGACAGCTAAAAGTGCATGAACAAAATTACACCACCCATGATCTAGAACTCGGAGCTGTGGTTTTTGCACTTAAAATATGGAGGCACTACCTGTACGGCTCAAAATGTGTGATCTTCACCGATCATAAAAGTTTGCAACACATCCTTGACTAGAAGATGTTAAACATGAGACAAAGGATATGGGTGGAACTACTCAATGACTACGATTATGAAATCAAATACCACCCTAGAAAGGCAAACGTGGTGGCTGATGCATTGAGTAAGAAGGAGAGAACAAAACCATTGAGGGTTCACGCACTACGAATAGAAGCCTAAATCAATCTAATGGATCAAGTACGAAGGGCCCAAATGGACGCCTTAAAAGAAGAGAATTACAGCAAGGAAGGATTAAGTGGAATGAAGAAACTATTGAATACCCAAGATGAGGGGATAATGAGAATGAATGGAAGAGTGTGGATTCCAAAGCAAGGTGAGTTAAGAGAGGTGGTGCTGCACGAAGCTCATAAGACCAAGTACTCCATCCAACCCGGGAGTGACAAGATGTACAAAGACCTGAAGGTAAACTACTGGTGGCCAGGTATGAAGAGAGAGATAGCCACCTACGTAGAAAAATGCTTAACCTCCTCTAAGATTAAAGCTGAATATCAAAAACCTTCAGGGTTGCTTCAACAACCCAAGATACCCGAATGGAAATGGGAGCACATCACCATGGATTTTATCACCAAACTCCCTCGAACTCTAAAAGGGCGTGATGCTATATGGGTAGTTGTAGATCAGCTGACTAAGTTGGCACATTTCTTAGCAATAAGGGAGGATTATAAGATGGAAAAGCTAGCCAAATTATACGCCGATGATTAGACCACTGTCGATAATCTCCGATCACGACAGAAGCTTCACTTCTAGATTTTGGCAATCATTTCAACAAGCACTGGGCTCATGATTAGACCTAAGCACTGCATACACCCCCAGATGGATTGTCAAAGCGAGAGAATGATCCAGACACTTGAAAACATGTTAAGTGCTTGTGTGATCGACTTTGGTGGAAGTTGGGACACTCACTTGCCAATAGCCGAATTTTCATACAACAACAGTTACCACACAAACATTAAGGCCGCACCGTTCGAAGCACTCTATGGGCGCAAATGTCGATCTCCAGTTTGCAAGGTAGAAATTGGAGAGAGTCAGCTGAATGGACCAGAGATAGTTTAGGAGACGACCGACAAAATCCGTCAAATTCGATTGCCGCTGCAAGAGACCGCTAAAAGAGTTACATTGATAACCGAATGAAGGCATTAGAGTTCCAAGTAGGGGACCATGTAATGTTGAAAGTGTCTCCTTAGAGGGGATTGATCTGATTTGGGAAGCGAGGAAAGTTGAGTCCAAGGTATATAGGACCATTTAAGATACCAAAAGGATTGGACCCGTTGCATACCAGCTAGAACTACCTAAAAATAGGAGGCATACATAACACTTTCCATGTCTCGAATCTCAAAAAGTGTCTATCTGATGAAACACTGGTGATGCCTTACACTGGAATCCAGATTAATAACAGATTGCAGTTTGTCGAAGAACCGCTTGAAACCCTGGCTCGACAAGAGAAGAAACTTAGATGGAGAAAAATCCCCATTGTAAAAGTCAAGTGGAACTCCAAGAAAGGCCCGAGTTTACGTGGGAACTAGAAAGTGAAATCAAAAAGAACTACCCGCATCTGTTTAGATCCCCGACTCCTGCTGGTGAAACTATGGAAAAAACAAATGAAACTCCGACCTTAGCATCACACAACAACTGACTATCCTCGTGATCTGGTAAAATTTTCGATCTGTGTTTTTATAGCTATTATAATTTTGACAACTTAGATTAAGAGCCTCACCTGTATTGAATGACCCTAAGTAAATTTCAATGACGAAATTTCTATCAGTAGGGGAAATGTGACAACCCTGGTTTTTTGGCCTAGAAATTTTTTTAGGAACCTTATTGGACCACGCAGTGACACCAAACCTTTATCTAGGGAGTTCATGAATTGGGCCTAACAAGCTTTGGGCTTAGGCCCACACCAACACACACCTAATTGGGCCATTAGGTAATAAAACTAAATAGGCTTTGGCCCATCAAACCCTAATTGGGCCACAAAACTTAATGGGCTTTCACCCGCATAATTAATATGGGCCAGTGGGCCAACATATGATTATTGGGTATGCTGAACCGACCAATTGGGCCTCGGGCCTGATAGCGTAGAAGACGAAAGTTATAAGAATAAACCCTGGTTAATGAATTAATGAACATTAAACTTCTAAACCATTAACATCGGCTCATCCAAACAAAAACAACCAAACGAACGCATAACTTATAATAACAACTTAAGTGTATCAACTAAATGTAATGAACATAACTTTGTAAATTATAAAATAATATTTGATGATACTGATGAGCTAATACGTTTTAAGAACATATGGAAATATACACTTTGGGCGGGCCCCTAACCTTTGCTAACTATGCACATCACGACACTTAAACTAATACTTCAGATGGTAAACATAAGCTTCGGAAGTTTTGTGCTCCAATGGTTAAGCTTCGGAAGTATTGGGCACCGATGGATAAGCTTTCGAAGATTTTGTTCCAATGGTTAAGCTTCAGAAGTTTTGGGCACCGATGGATAAGCTTCGGAAGATTTTGTTCCAATGGTTAAGCTTCGGAAGTTTTGGACACCGAGGGATAAGCTTCGGAAGATTTTGTTTCGATGGTTAAGTTTCGGAAGTTTTGGCCACTGATGGATAAGCTTCAGAAGATTTTGTTCCAATGGTTAAGCTTCGGAAGTTTTGGGCACCGATGGATAAGCTTCGGAAGATTTTGTTTCAGTGGCTAAGCTTTGGAAGATTTTATTTCAGTAGCTAAGCTTCGGAAGATTTTGTTTCAGTAGCTTAAGCTTCGGAAGATTTTTGGTGCTTCGGAAAAAAACTTCCTTCGACATTTATTTTGACTTTTATACCTCACACATACAAACATACTTATATATATACACGTATACCTACAACACACACCTACGCACATACATATATGCATGCACCCGACGCGCACACACACCCGTATATATATACACACATATATAGATATATAAGACAACACACACACCAGAATATAAATATATACGCACATATAAATGTATAAGTCGACACACACGCACACATACCAGCCTACAGATGGTTATCTTTATAAAAAAATAATAATAAAAAAATAAAAATAAAAAATAAAAAAAATAATATTAATAATAATATAATAATGATAATAATAATATTAATAAAATAAAAAGATTGTATAAAAATACTAAATCCATGCTTGGTCAAATTACCACCCAAACCACCTAATGCATGGAGATGTCACCTAAAAAAACCTAGTAACTTGTAAAGGTGACCATATCTCCAAAATTCTCAGCCATATCTTGAGTAAACCAAGCTTTGATAGTCCCAATCTCACTCTCTTTCCTCTATTTCGGCTGAAGTCCCACACCCACACTTCATTCACACTTCAAATTCATCCACTCAACTCTCTAAACACCCTTTTGCACATTCAAGAATATTGAAGTTCCAGCCTCCTTGATGCCATAGTTGACCCACAAGAGCAACACCATCACCCTCACAAATCCAAGCTAATCCTCATCATTTCAAGATCCTACAGCAACCTTTGAACTCCTCTCACCCATCCTTCACCTCAAGGTAATTCGTTAAAACCCGAAAACACTCAAAACAACGCGTTTCGTCACGTTAGTGACACAAGTAACCTCACGACACCCCCAACTTCTTGTGACAACTTAAAACACATCATTTTTCAGTAACTAAAAGATACTCAAACTGTCTCAAAAACTCTATTTGACCTCAAGTACGATTTGATAAGTTTAACTCACCCAAAAACCCGTTTTTCGCACAAACATGAAAATATATTATACGAGTCCAAAATTCTAATCAAAATATTTATAGAAGCATGAAGAGGTCGTCTCAGGTTACAAACAAGGTTTCATAATTAAACTTATGTATTTCGCATTTATGATAATACAAAACTGTAAAAACAAGTAATTTTTAAGAAGATAAAAGAAAATAGAAGGGGGCCTAAGTACTGAAATTAAGGGGTTATTTAAAAGTATTTATATTATATAATATATGGGAAGGGAGAAATCAGGTTAAAACGCTTAGTAAATTCAAAACCGAGACTTAACCGGGACTTAACTGACACTTAACAAAACTAACCGAACTAGGTAAGGAAAATGGTGAATCTATGAAATTTTGGTTATATAAAAATTCCAGTATACTTATTATATTTACAAAAGCCTAGAAACCAAATTTTATAATTTTTAGAATTTATTTCATTAGTAAACAAAAATACAAAAACATATTCACTATAAAATAAAGAAAATTGTTAAAAAGGGGCTTAAGAGCAACTTTAGTTAAAAACCCCAGATTAAGAATGTGTATAACTATATTAAAGCCATATATGATAAAAAGTTGACCAAAGTCAACCAAAATCCAAAAACCCGTTAAAACCCGAATCGATAACGTTTAAATCCCAAAACCGACACAATAAGTTAAAGACCCAAATTTCAAGTAACTAATATTTTTGTAAAGACTAAGACAAATTAGCATTATATATATTAAATAACTACCGGTTTAATAATTGGGAAAAAAATTATAAAATATATAAATTGTTGGGTTCAATAGTATCTTGGTTAGGTTTATTTATCAAAACAATTTTAATAATTATTAATCAGATTAATAATAGTTATTGTAGCGGAGTAAAAACTAAATACCAGAGTGAACCTGACAAGATCTGTTACAAACAATGCAAATACAGAATGATAATTAACCTACTGATGAGATAATTATACCTTGGTGGTTAATGATTAACCCTTTGAGACACCTAGGGTTCATCGAATAATTGCTAGAAAACAAACGAACGGAAAGTCAGGTGCACGATAGCCGAGAGTCAGGAAGCGTGAGTTTTCGGTTGACTGGAAGATGAGCAAAAGGCTGCCTTTATGGCCGCTAATGAAACTATGGAGGTTACCTACCTCTGGTTCTTTTTCTTGCGATCAAGAATAATCGTAACCCAATAGAAGAGTTTTGTTTTCCTTTTTAAAGTTGTCAATTGGAGTTTGACTTGGTTTTTTAAAATTGCTGTGAGAATTGGGATTTAAGTTTGGGTGTAGGATAACTTTTATCTCCAATGATCCCAATTTACGAATTTAATTAATATCAATTTTGTTTTTTTTTCAAACCGAAACTCGCAACTAATAACGTTTAACGCTTAAACGTTTTAACAACTTATAACTTTATAAAGCATTAAACCCGATATAGTTCGTAAACACCAGTTAATAAAATTAAGTGGACTTTAATGTTCGTTGCCCAAGGTGTAACTCTTACGGGTCATAGCTCAGTTGGCAACGTGAAATCATCGAACCCGTACATAATCCAACAAACTCCCACTTGAACGGTATTCGATTAAATCTTAACATAGACAGTCAGTGGCGCTCTAGCTGCACATGACTGCCCCAACAAGATATGGCACTTTAAAGTTACTAACCAAAAGATCTTGTTTTAGTAACACCTTACTGTAACAAGATAATAGACTTATGGTATTTATAGCCATCTATCCTTTCTGTAAAAGACATCAATTAAGTCATTGAGATTAATTCTCATATGGAGCTCAATCATTATTGTTCTTGATCCAGATTCAAAATGGTCCAAAAACACACAGTCAGTTTGGGTGAGGCATCACACTTCACTAGTTTGAATCAACGAGGGCGCCACGATGTCTAACTATTACATATAATTTAAGAGTACAGAATCCTTTATTGACTACATACAACTCCCACTGAACTTCAGAATTATTCCCAACCAAAGCCTTTATGACTGGCAGTTACGCGATAGTGGTTGACAGTGATCAAAGAATAATCCCTGGTAAACGAAAGTTCTAGTATGCATCTCAGGTCAGAGGATACTAAATGAGTATACCAGTATCAAAGCATCTTATAATAAAGATGGTTTATGGCGAGTTACATCCAACGTCATTCATAATGAGGTCTGTGAATTTAGAAGTCAACTCCTTGAGTCTAAATTCAAAATAGTCTTAATTCACAATTGTTCCCACAAGTCTGACTAGCTACGGATAATTTTGAATACAATATTCATGGATTAAATGTATTAAAATCGAACACAGTTATAAGATTCATAATTGCACTTAAATCAGTAAATGAAAATGAATTCAAAAGTATAACTATTAAAAATTCATACATCCAAATACTAAACAAAACATATCACTAGCTAATCTAAGCCCGATCGCATCCCTATGCTGATCATGCTTGTCCTGACTCATGGGCTTAGTAAACAGGTCTGCTAGGTTTTGATCTGTGTCTATTTTGCTTATCATGATGTCTCCCTGTTTCACTATGTCCCATATATAGTGAAACTTCCTCTGAATACGCTTGGCCCTGTGATGAGATCTGGGCTCTTTGGCTTGAGCAATGGCACTTGTGTTATCACAGAATATCTCGAAAGGGTACTGAATACTTGGAACCACATCGAGATCGGTTATGAACTTCTTCATCAAGCAGCTTTCTTTGCAGCATCTGATGCTGCAATATATTCAGATTCAGTGGTAGAATCTGCCACCACACTTTGCTTGGAACTTTCCCAAGAGATGGCTCCACCATTGAGTGTGAATACGAAACAAGATTGTGAGCGAGAGTCATCTCGGTCAGTTTGAAAACTAGCATCAGTGTAACATCTTACAGTGAGTTGTTCTTCAACTCCTCCAAATACTAAGAACATGTCTTTAGTCCTTCTCAAGTATTTCAAAATGTTCTTAACTGCAGTCCAATAGGCAAAGCCAGGGTTCTGCTGATAACAACTAGTAATGCTTAAAGCATACGAGGCGTCAGGTCTAGTGCACAACATAGAATACATGATAAAACCAATCGCTGAAGCATATGGAACCTTTTCCATTCGCTTAATATCAATGTCTGTTGAAGAAGATTGAGATTTGTTCAATACGGTACCTTTAGTCATTGGAACACCTCCTTTCTTGAAGTTTCTATATCCCTATAGATCTTGATTCCTAGAATGTAAGCAGCTTCTCCAAGATCTTTCATTGCGAAACAAGCTCCCAACCATTTTTAACTTCGTTTAGCATAGGGATATGGCTTCCAATGATCAGTATATCATCCACATATAATATGAGGAATGATATAGTGCTCCCACTAGTCTTTCTGTTAACACAAGGCTCATCTTCACTTTTGACAAAACCGAATTCTATGATATTCTGATCAAAATGAAGATTCCTGCTACGAGATGCTTGTATAAGTCCATAAATAGACTTATTCAGTTTGCACACCTTATTTGGATATTGTGGATCAACAAAACCATCAGGCTGAACCATATAGCCATTTTCAGAGAGATGTCTATTTAGAAAAGCTGTTTTGACATCCATTTGCCATATCTCGTAATCATAGTACACGGCTATGGCAAGCAATATCCTGATCGATTTGATCATAGCAACGGGTGAGAAAGTTTCATCATAGTCCACACCTTGAGTTTGAGTGAAAACTTTTGCAACAAGCCATGCTTTATAGGTGTGTACATTTTCATGCATGTCGGTTTTTCTCTTGAAAAGCCAGTTGCTCCCTACTACCCGTGAACTGGGGGTAGCTCAACCAAGTCCTAGATTTGATTATCTTGCATGGATTGCATCTCGGCGTTCATGGCATCTAGCCATTTCACAGATTCTGGATTTGATAGAATTCTGGATTTGATAGAATTCGGCGTACATGGCATCTAGCAGATTTGTAGTTAGTAGGTTCATCACAAGGATCAGCTACTACCAGAACCTCAGGACTCTCTAGATTCCAAAGATATCTGTCAGGTTCTTTGTGAGTTCTGCTACTTCTACGAATGCTTGTGTTTATGTCTGAATCAACAACAATTTCTTGTTGTTCAGACACACCGACTACATCAGCGTTTATTGTGGTTCTCGAATTTCTTCAAGATCCACAATATTACTTCCAGTTCCTCGATCAAGAAACTCTTTCTCGAGGAAATGTGCCTTCGTTTGATGGAAATCATATTTGCATCAGGATGGTAAAAGTAATATCTGCTTCTATTATAGTATTCAACGAAAATAACTTTTTCGCCTCGAGGATCTAGCTTGTCATCAGACTCGCTGGTGACATAACCATTACATCCCCATACTCTAAGGTTAGACAAATTAGGTTTAGACCCATGCCATATCTCATATGGAGTTTTGTCTACCTTCTTAGTCGGTGCCAGATTGACAAGGCGGGCGGTGGTCATAAGAGCATAACTCCAAAAGGAGTGAGGTAAGTTAGTTCTACACATCATTGATCGAACCATATTAAGTAGGGTTTGATTTCTCCTCTCACTCATGCCATTAAGTTGGGGTGTGTCGGGTGGAGTGAACTATGAAACAATTCTACGTTCCTTTAGATGATTAGTGAACTCTTGGCTTAGGTATTCTCCACCTCGATTTGATCAAAGTACCTTGATAGTTTTACCAACTTGGTTTTCTACTTCATTCTAAAACTCTTTGAACTTTTCAAACATTTCATGTCTATGCTTCATAAGGTAGACATAGGCGTATCGACTGTAATCGTCAATAAACGTAACGAAGTATCTTTCGTGATTTCTAGACATGGTTCTGAAAGGACCACATAAATCAGAATGTATAAGTGCTAACCAATCCTTGGCCCATTCACCAACATGGGTGAAAGGGTCCTTTGTGAGTTTGCCAGCTAAGCAAGATTCGCATTCATCAAAATATTCATGTCCTGTGGATTCAAGAATCCCTTCGGACTGAAGCCTTTTCACGCGGGCCTTGCTTATGTGGCCAAGTCTACAATGCCATAGAAACGTATCGTTAATTCCAATTTTTGATACCTTTAGAAAGATTATATATGTTATTGTTTGCTTGAATATCAATCTCATAAATACCACTTCGAGGTTTAGCCTCAAAATTGAAGACATCATTCAAGTAGGCAGAAATAAAAGCATAATTAAAAACATACTTAATTCCTTGTTCAAACAATAAAGAAACTGAAATAATATTTCTAGTCAAACCAGGAGCAAACAAATAATTATCTAAAGTAATTACAAGGCCAGATGGACAAGAAAGATAATATGTTCCGGTTGCAAGAACGGGTACTCTTTTCCCATCACCAACGATGAGCTCCATGTCGCGTTGTTTTAGTTTCTTCCACTTTTCAGGCCCCTGCAAGACATTAATGATATGATAACCACATATAGTATCAAATACCCATGTGTTACTAGAAACAGTGAAAAGTTCAATAACATAAATCAGAATACCTGAAGAAGAGCCTTCGCCGTTGGCCTTCTTTGCCTTCAGCTTGGCTAGATAGTTAAGACAGTTACGTATCTAGTGCCCATCTTATTGCATTCAAGTAGTGTCGCTCCTTAAGGGGGGGGGGGTACTGCTTTGTTATTAGCCAGTTGTTTGTTGTTGGTGGCAGGCTTGGCAGTAACAACTTTACCTTTACCCTTACTGTTATAAGCTTTCTTCTTGGGGTTTGGCTTCCTAACATTTGACCTGGTATGTTTTGCTCAGCGGTTTTGAGCATACCATGTAGTTCAGCTACACTCTTAACCCATGCATTCATATTAAAGTTCTTTATGAACTGCTCGTAAGAACTAGGCAAGGAGTTCAAGATGAAGTCTACTACCATTTCATCCGGCATAGGATAACCAAGTTTGGCCATTTGGTCGATGTACCCTTTCATTTTAAGCACATGGGCACTAGCAGGAGGGCCTTCTTGCATTTTGCAGGATATAAGCTGCTTCATGGTATCATACCGCTCTTGTCGGGCCTGTTTCTGAAACATGCCCTTAAGTTGCTCAATCATGTCAAATGCAGCTATGTCCTCCATGTGCTTCTGGAGATCAGGGGACATGGTGGCTAGCATAAGGCAGGCTACCTCATTGGCATCCTCCCTAAATTTTTCCCAAGTTCTACGGGCAGCGGCCGTATTGTTTTCAGGCTCGTTGGGAACAGCGCTATCAAAAACATAGAGCTTTTTCTCCATCTTGAGAACAATTCTCAGATTGCGGTGCCATGCGAGAAAGTTGGTGTTATCAAGTTTTTCTTTCTCAAGAATAGACTTGAGAATGAAGGAGTTATTGGTTTCTGAAGACATCTGTTTAAAAAAGCAAAAATAAATTAATTAGTATTTTTGACGTATTATTTCCTTATTTTAATTAATGACCCAATTATAGTAATTTTAAATAAGAAATGAGAATCTGGCTTGGTCAGTTATTAAAGGTAGCTGGGGCTGACTGACAACGCTTATCAATTGTGAAAATTGCACAACTCTCGGGTATGAGGCCGCAACGACAACATTTGTCAATGCATTGATACGTTTAGCCTCATCTATGCCCACTTTTCTGTCTAGACAGCTGTGGCACGTAACAAGAGAGAAAAGTAATAGTCATCCTAAAACAGGTACGTGTAGAAGGGCCAGGTGTGTCAATGAAACCCTTGCACCTTGGAAGAGTAAACTACATATCAAGTGCGGTGCTGTGGCTCCAAACACTGATGATTCGCTTAATGTTCCAAGTTTTCCTTATAATAGGGTGGCATAGACTACTAATTTTATCTATGGGATCCAATTTTAGTGTTTACCGAACAGGGTCAAACACAACGTATAAAGTCATACGTGAATTGTAAAAGCCAGTTTTACAATATTCAGTTCGTGATAATAAATGACGAACCCTTTCATCTCTCGAGACACCAAATTTTAATACCCTATTAAAACTAGGTTTGTCGCGAGATAGACAACCGATTTTAAGTTGATAATTTTAAATTATTAAGTTTTAACTTTTGAAATTTAAACTAATTTTAAATTTAAAAACTTATCTAGTTATCCTTTTAAATAGATAATTAATTTTTAATTTAAAATTATCAAGTTTTAAGTTTTAAAATTCAAATTAATTTCTGAATTTGAAAACACTTATCCGGTTATCCCTTTTAAAACAAACAATTTGTTTTCATATTTTAACAAGTTGTAAAAATAAGTTTAAAACTTGTTATTTATTTTGATTGTGGAAATTTTTTTTATTAGTTTGATATTAGGTTGGATGTTATAACAATTATAAAATAAAGCAACCATAGTAGCAAAGTAATATGTAAATCTAATAGTAGTAAGATCAAACCAGGTCACGGGGTCAAAACACAAAACAACCACATGGATGGACCTAAGTGTATCTAGTTGTCTTGATGGGCTCCCACTGACTCCTTGATTTGTCTTGTCTCCAGTTTGGCTTCGGGTCTTCAAATATTACAATATTTACAAAAGAAATACAAAATAAAAGAAAACCCTAATCTATTTCAACTTTGAGCCATCAAATGGGCCAAAACCATAAAACCAAAAAACTTTAACAAAAACAAATCACATCACAACTAGTCAACCATAGGGTCTAGCCAGATTTACATATCAAAACACAATCAAAATAAAACGGACAATCTTTTGGTTAATAAATATATAACCAAAATATAAAATTTCCCTAAATAATATAAATCGAAAACTTTAAATAATTTTAAAGTTTGTGATCTATAGCAGGTTAACAGACCGGATCTGATTTGCATGTTGTAAGCGTCGCTCTGATACCACTGTTGAGTTTAGTGGTATCTTGGTTAGGTTTATTTATCAAAACAATTTTAATAGTTATTAATCAGATTAATAATAGTTAATGCAGCGGAGTAAAAACTAAATACCAGAGTGAACCAGACAGGATTTGTTTACAAACAATACAAATACAGAATAATAATTAACCTACTGATGAGATAATTATACCTTGGTGGTTAATGATTAACCCTTTGAGACACCGAGGGTTCAACGAATAATTGCTAGAAAAAGAATAAACGGAAACTCGGGTGCATGATAGCCGAGAGTCAGGAAGCGCGAGTTTTTGGTTGACCAGAAGATGAGCAAAAGGCTGCCTTTATGGCCGCTGAATGAAACTATGGAGGTTACCTACCTCCTGTTCTTTTTCTTGCGATCAAGAATAATCATAACCCAATAGAAGAGTTTTGTTTTCCTTTTTAAAGTTGTCAATTGGAGATTGACTTGGTTTGTTAAAACCGCCGTGAGAATTGGGATTTAAGTTTGGGTGTAGGATAACTTTTATCTCCAATGATCCCAATTATGAATTTAATTAATATCAATTTTGTTTTTATCAAACCGAAACTCGCAACTAATAACATTTAACGCTTTAAACGTTTTAACAACTTATAACTTTATAAATCATTAAACCCGATATAGTTCGTAAACACCAGTTAATAAAATTAAGTGGACTTTAATGTTCGTTGTCCAAGGTGTAACTCTTACGGGTCATAGCTCAAGTGGCAACGTGAAATCATCGAACCCGTACATAAACCAACATAAATAACCCTAATCTTTAGAAATTAATGATTTTCAAGTAGATTATAACTTACAAATTAATCATAAATTAAAATTTAAAAACCATGGATTAACCTCACATTACCAACATACCAATCGCGATAGGGTACACGTTTAAGAACACAACAAGTAACTTATCAAATCCTAGAGCCATACCATTAACCCTCCAGAGACCAATTATTATTTAAACAAGTTATATATATAATGCAAAACCCCTATTTGGGCCATCTAATGACCTCAAATAAGAAAGTATTTAAAGGTAACTTCATAAAACACTTAAACTGAAAACAAGCTCTTGAAACCGTTAAGAAAGATCAAATAACATAAAGACCAGCTTATTACAGTAGCCTAATTCACTCAAAATCATAAAATTCTTCATAAGTAATTATAATGCAAAAGGCGAAACTTTATGGTTAAAAATGTCAATTTAGCAAAGTTGAAGGACCAAACTTGCCAATTATTGAAACCTTGCTATTTGGGACTATAACACACCTATAAGAACAAAAATAATCAGAACTTATAAGTTAATGGCAAAAAGTTAAACAAACTAAGAGTACTAACCAAAACTCAAGGACCAAAAATTAAGATTCCACATATGTAATATTACACCCACCAAGCTAAAGAATAGAAATACAAAACATGAGGGTTGGGCTTAATTGATTCCTTAAAAATAGTACTAATTCATTTGAAATAAACATAGGAACCCTCACGGTCGGTAGTATCCAAACCTTACAGACAAGCACGTAATCAACCACAGGTGAGTCTCATGAACCCCTTTTTTACTTTAAAACTTTTGGGGTGAAATACATACTCATTGGTTATTATTTTATGGTGCAATACTACCTGCTCTTGTCCCCGAATAAAGCACAATCATTAACTCCATTAGGAGCCGCGTGATTTGTGGATAGTACTATTTGGGGAATCCCCCGCACACAATGGACCCTAAGGACAGGGAAACCCCCCATTGAGATTTAATAATCATTGTGTCATAAATTAGTGTAGATTATATGTGCTTAGCAAGGCACAGTTAAGCCCATAACAATAAAGGGTATGGGATAGGGGATATTCTAGCACTCGGGAGGGTCACCCGGGTCTAGGTATGATTGTGATACTTTCTTTTGTGCACCATTACTACCGTTACCTTATTTAATGAATTACAATAGGTCTTGTATCATAAACTTATGAGCTCACCAATATTATTTTGATGTATTTTAGGTGTGTATTTTAGGAGTAGAATGAATTTACCAAGTGATCATGGATATGTGTGACCTAGTCGGACATTTGGAGTTTAGCCACCACCCTTTTTCTAAACATTATCATTTGAGACATTTGACTAAAGTTTATGTATTTTGGATTTAGAAAACATTTGACTAGTATTGGTATTATTATGGGTGATTGGATGCTAATTTATTAAGTTATGTTTATTTTCCGCTGCATTGTGTTAATATCAGTCGGTCACAGCCTGACCCGGTCAACGGGGTGTGACATTATAGGACTTACGAGCCATCCTGACCCTCATGCCCTCTTAAGACAATTAGGAATTACAAGCCTTCCGGCCTTACCTCCACCATCTTTCGTATTTTTCTCCCATGTTAGAAAATATCCTCAAGGAGAAATATATTTACCATACAGTATTTATGCATCTTTGGCGTATGTTTCATAGTTGTGCATCATTGACATCTCTTATTCCTATATGGACTTTACATCTATTTGCTTTTATTTTCCTTTTGATATTCTTAATCATTCTTTTCTTTTCTTTTCTTTTGATTCTTTTATTTATATATTTATATATAAGAATCCCTAAATTAGAAACTGACTGGATTGAGTATGACAAGACTGTAACTCTCACTCTATTTTAACATAGAATAAGCATTACCATAAAATCCTCATACGTTACCCACTCATATATGAATGTTTTAGTTTAAGTGGATCATAATCCATGTTGTTGTTCAGTCTTGAAAGCAGAGCCTATCAGCATATCAAACTTAAATCCATGTCAGTTCATATTTAACCCTTAGTATGTATTAATACAAGTTGAAAAAAATATATATTATCATATTCTATTTACATAAAAAATTCACTTTTAGAAATTTATCAAACATATAAAATCTTTTATTCTTTTAAAATTTTTATCAAAACAAAATTACTTTATACTTTTCAAAAGTTTATAAACTACCTGTAGGACCAAAAATCTTTTAAACATTTCTTTGAAACATTTTCTCCCACTAAATTTGTTATTATCCTAGAAAATTATTATTTTAACAAAACTAAAGAAGGTTAAAATCTTTTTGAGATAGTTTCTTGTGTAATAATTCAAAGATAATCACTCCTAAAGGTTCGACCAGATAATCAAACCAAGAACAAACGCTTTGGTGAATAGTTCAGCGATGTTATATCTGACGAGACTTGTTTTAAAACTCCATCATATGGTTGAACATTTTATAATAGTGCTATGTTTCCCTTCATGTGCCGAGAGCAACCACTATTATCATTCCATAAGTTGCCCCTCTGTTGTTGTTTCTGCACATATATAATAGATTAATAGCTTCGAGGACCCAAGCCAAAGTACATATGGGTTGGTTATTCTCATCCATGTAAGTTATGGTTGTGCGAATCATATCCATAATGTCATTAAAAACCTCTTCACCACTTTAGGATAGCGGTACCATTTGGACTTTCATCTTCCAAACATCTTGAGGCTTCATATAACCTCTTTTGCCTCGGCTTTTGCACTTTTGGTTTATCATCTTATTCACTTTCTCGACAGCCTTTGGTTTACTTGGTTTTCGTGGTTAGAAGCATTTTTCTAAACCATATTCAATTTATTTTTAAACTAAAAAGGCTTTCGCAATGCTTCTTGAGAAGAAAAAAAAATGAATTTGCTTTTGTATGATTCACAACCTTTGGTTACAACACCCTAGGTCATGATGAAAAATTTTAGTAGTTTAAGTTTTGTTTATTATTTTGTTGTTGATGAAAGGAATTAAACCGATGTATACAGTATTATGCAATGTGGATTTGTTTTCCACATATGTAGCAACAATATTTTGGTTGAAGTCAATTTTGACCCAAACGGTCAAACCACGTGTTAAGCGAACGATATGAACCAAAAGATGGTGATAAAAATTTATTGACGGTTTGTCATTATACAAAAACCTTTGTCATTCCATTTTTCTCTCATTTTCCTCTCAAATTGTCTATGACAATCATCAAGCATGTCATAAAATCTTACTTTGGTATATCTTTGTCCATTTAACTTTCGATCTTTTGATTTACACACATTTTGATCATTAGATTTTTTGGCTTGATCATTTGTATTTGTGGTTTTGATTGCATTTGTGGTTTCTATTGGACACTTTTCTGAGAAGTACTTGGTTTGGTGTAATTTTCCTGAAAACACTTGGTTTCAAATTGTTAGAAACATTATAGAGTTTATTCTTAAAAGACTTGTTCTAAAAATCAGTTTTTAAGTCAATTTTGTTGTGTCCATCAATTATTTTTTTCCTTATTTTAACTGTGTAGAGTTTTACCTTTTAATTTTTCTGATTTAGTTAACGGTTTTGAGCATGATCGTTTAGAATTAGTTTTAGTAACAAGTGATACATCAGGCACAATCACATGATGAAAAGCATCAACTTTCAACAAATCTTCATTAACAATTTCTTCTAAAACATAAGGTGTTTTCACTAAATCGTCTTCACACAAACTCTCGATGTCTCTCATATTCTTCCACCAACCCACCCACCAATGTCACATTTTCTAGACAAAGATTATTCAAGTATTTTAAAATCAGATGTATTTTGAGGATCAACGGTTAAAGCAAGATTGACTGCAGGTGTTAGGTAAATTTTTGGTTGAAAAACCCATCCATACACCATGTCTTCATCATCATTTACATATGATGAAGGCATGCTTGTGTAATCATGATCAATCGAAGGAGCAAGATTGGAATAACCAAGATCACTCTTAGAACTATTACTTTTTCGGGTCATTTGTGCATTAACTTTACCTTTAATCACAATGGATGAAAGTTCATGTAAGGATCTTCAAATACAATGCAGATCGATCTCAAGAGGAGAATGCAGAATATAATCGCTCATAGTATAGAAATTGAAAGATTAAAAGACAAGATGAATATGATTCAAGCAATAAATAAATATAAACTTCAACTTGTATTGCTCTCTTGTTCAATGTTTATAAGTTTTGCAAGAAATCAGGAAATCTACTTAATTACATCAATACGCAAACTATTTATACTAAACACAAAAGGTCTCGAGCGAGAAGTAAGCTCTCGCACGGATCAAAATTCCAACACGACTTTGATGATCTTTATTATCTTCATTTGATTTTCTGAGCCACTAGGTTCAATCCCTACAATCTCCCCTAGGCTTGGTGAATCAATTCTTTAAAAGTTCACATCTGCAACCTTGTAACCGCCCCCGTAAGAATACATCTTGTTATCCAAGGCCTTCGTAATCAACCAACCGTACCGTGCTACTAAAAGATGAACCAATTCATTAGCTGCAATTGGACAAGCCTACAACTTCATCAAATCGTTTCTTCCAAACTTGAGTAGATCCAAAGGGTCGATGATACGGTAATTTTAAGGATTACACTTAGAGGCTGATACAACCAAAGATCTCTCAGCATGCACATGTGAAGTACAAGGAAAGTTACTTCAGAAGATTTGATACAACTCAATGAATTACACTAAGTATCAAATCTTCCGAAGCCAAAAGACCACTTCTTCCGAAGCCAAAGATGAAGTCTTTCGAAGTTTCAAGACAAAGTCTTCCGAAGCCAAGGGACTGATTTCTTTCAAAGACAAAGAAGACATGCTTTCTCTGACTTACTTTTGACAAAAGCTGAACCACTTTCCACTGCCATCTTTGAAGACTCACCAACTTATACAAGTTGGTGAAAAATCCATACTTTTGTCAACTGTTCAACATGGTGTTAGAGTCTGTAACATTCTATTCTTGTACTTTTATCCTTTTTGTAATATATTAAGATGAGAGCTATGGCATGTCATAGTCATCATCTGCTTTTTGACTCTACATTGACCATGTTGTCTAGATTAGTGTTTCCAGCTGGCCTTCGAAGTATGGCCGGCTGTAGGATGTAGCATAAAGCATCTCAAGTACTTGTCATTTGATTCTAAGCTTTGTAACACTTTGCAAAAGAAACTTGAGAGCAATATACAACATTCTTGAAAACCATATTATTGTTGTTCTAATTTTTTACTTGTGTTCTTTGTTTCACCATTAAACCGGTTCCCTATTTGATCTACTAAGTATGGTAATTCTCTCTAAACATTTGTGAAACTGTTGCATTGACCTCCTAGCCTCGGTCCTGCAACTGGTATCAAAGCTTGTCAGGCTCTTAATTGTAAGATCTCACCATGATAAAGTCTCCACTAATCACTCCTGATGATTTTGATACTTGGTGCCAATGTATGGAAGGCTTCATCAAGTCTCAAGACAGTAGGATGGGGAGATCTTTTATTGAAGGACCTCACATCCCAAGCACCTCTTTAGCCACTGCTAGAGATGGGATGATCCCAAAGGAAATGGCTGACTATTATGAGGAAGATTGGAAGAAAACTGATATAGATCAGAAAGCCATAACCACTCTCCAAACTGCTCTTCGAAACTCTATATACAGAGCCTTTAAGAAGTGCAAAACTACTAAGCAGCTCTAAGATGCACTGAAGCTCATGTATGAGGGGTCTGAGGAAGCCAAAAAAACAAGAAAGACCTCATGAAGCAGTAGTTTGAGAACTTCACCTACAAGACAGGTGAAACTATGACTCAACAATACTTGAGGTATGTTGAGATTGTAGACACTCTCATGGATGTTAGAGTCAAGCTTGGGAATAGGGACATTATGAAAAAGTTTATGTTCTCTCTTCCTAGAGCTGTATGGTATCCTCAGCGGCTACCAGATGGAGATGAACATGCAAAATCCATCAAGCACTTCTTCCAGCAATGAATAACGTTTAGCCCTACATGTGGTTGAAAGGGATAGCAGAGAACCACAACATCATCTCATTTTCTTCCCTAACAACTAACAAAAGGGCCCTTTCATTACCTTCCCTGAGACACCAAGGGAGAGCTACATCCAAGGAAGCCCATTCCAAAAGAAAAGCTCATCACAAGCCTTTGTGTTTGCTGATAAGGGTTATAGCAACTTTCTCTTTACTCTTGAAGACTTGGATTGTATCCATCCAGATGATCTGGAATACATGGAGATAGTCCAGCAAATGGCTCTTCTCACTCACAGAGCCGAGAAGTTCTACAAGATAATTGAAAGAAAGTTTCCCAGCAATGTATCCAGTGGAAAGTTTGGACTGGATAAAATCAAAGTGAAGTGTTACAACTGTAACAAATGAGACACTTTGCTAGGGGGTGCAAGGCACCAAGAATAAATGGTGGCTAAGCATAATCTAAGCCTAACTACACTGATACTACTCCCAGACCTGAGAAGCCAAGCCAACCAAAACAACAAGTTGTTGTTGCTATTGAAGAATGAGGCTTTCCCTGGAGCTTTCAAGTTGAAGATGTTTCTCCAACCAAGCACTGATGGCTGACCATAAAGAAGAGAAGATATTAGAACATCTTTGTACACCTAAATGCATTGCTAAAGTTAACATGTATAGGTCCTACAACTTGGAAGTGAGATCTGACCTTGAGTCCTTGAACATTTTAAAAGTTGATTTCAAAAGAGCTAAAAATTACTATAAAATTAAAATAGAAGATTTAGAGAAAACAATTTCAACTTTTAGGCATGAGCACACAAATTACAAGACTTAAATCAAAGATCTCATTACCAAGTTAACTGAATACAGGCTGAGCTTGTGATCAACAAAGCCAAGGCAAAAAAATGTCTTCTTAAAGAGGAAACCTTCAAGAACATCATATCTTCATCCATGCATGCAAAGATCATTTTATTAGAACAGGCAGGAATTGGGTTCAAATGAGATAGCTCCTCTGCACACATCATTATCTGCAAGACCTTTAAGGTGTGGAACTTGTCAAGATGAGTTGTCCCTCATAGATCCTATCCAAGAAGAGAATGAACATGAAGAGGAGATAGTGAAGGATGGATCTAAAGTGATTGAAGAAGATCATCCTAAGAAGGGTCACTATTATCCTAGAGAGAAGAAAGAATCAAGGATGACTAAGTCTGCTAGGAAGAATTTGATCAGGGTAGCCAAAAGAAAATCTAAGAAAGCCCAAGAGATCAAGACCACCTTCAACTCCAAGCAAAAACAAATCTTTATTTCTGCTGGATTTGAAGTGGTGAAGACTAAAGACTCCACCATGGACTCTAGTACGAGGAGTCCTAGTTCATGTCCAAATCATCCTGGTCAAGAGAAGAAGGCTGATCAAATGTACACCACTATTGCACAGCCTAACCACTCAGTTCTAATAGCAAGCCTCACTTTAAGAAGGCTGCTGCATCATCTATGAAGATAAAGAAGGAAGTGAAAAAAGATCAAGCTTAGCCTTCTACTCAGCAGAAGACTCTCAAAAGTATGCCAACTAATGTATCATGTGTGGTGGTACCTCTTATTTTGCTAAGGATTGCATCTACAATCCCAAAAGTACTATCCATATGACCAAGAAGAAAACATCTAAGAAGAAGAAGAAGATAGCTTCAGAAGGAAAATATCTTCCTTTCGGAAGCTCCAAAGTGAAAAAGAAGATAAGTGAAAACTTACCTTTGGAAGAAAATTTGGTCTCGGAAGAAAGGAATGCTTTCGAAGTACTGAAGTCTGCAGCAATGGATGCAAAAGCTTCCAAAGGTCTGGTCTCCAAAACATCCAAAGTCATCAATACTTTCGAAGTATTAAAGGCCAAGTCTAGTCTTCCAAAGATGGTGTGGAAGATGAAGGAAAAACATATGACTGAAAGTTTTTTATCAACAACAACAAATGATCCTCAAAGCTTACCTATAGAATCAATTACTGTTGAATTATCTTTAGTTCACTTTGACAAGCCCAAGACCAAGAAGGCTTGGGTTTCCAAATGTAACTAACCATCTCTTTCTGTGCAGGAACAACTAAGGACCAAAGGAAATGTATGGATCATTGATAGTGGTTGTTCTAGGCATATGACAGGAAATGGCTCTTTGCTTCAGAACTTTGAAAGAATTGATGGTGGGCCAGTTGCTTTTGAAGAAGAATCAGGTGGTCACATCACTGGAAGGGGCAGTGTCACAAATGGTAAGCTAAGCATTGAGAAGGTAAACTATGTCAAGGAGCTTGGATACAATCTCTTGAGTGTATGTCAAGGGGATGGATACAATCTCTTGAGTGTATCTAAATTTGTGTTTAGAGCCATAACATGCTCTTCATTGAGCATGAGTTCATTGCTCTCAAACCTGAGGTGGTCATTTCTTAAGAGCATATCTTGCTTAGAGCTCCTAGGAAAGGGCACATGTATAATATGGATTTATAGGAAACCTCTCCATTTGGAGAAGTTTTTTGCTTTCTGTCTAAAGACAATAGGGATGAGTCTTTTCTCTGGCATAAAAGAATGTGCCATGTAAACTTTAAGAACATGAATAAACTGATTAAGAATGATTTGGTAACTGAAATGCCAAAGAAAGAGTTTACAAGTGATGATCACTGTGCTACGTGTCTGAAAAGAAAGCAACACAAGGTGTCTCACAAGCCAAAAGAAAAGAACTCTATCACTACTCTCCTACACGTATTACATATGGATCTCTTTGGCCCTATTAGTGTAATGAGTTTAGGAAGAACTTCATACTACCTAGTGATCTTAGATGATTTCTTAAGATTCACTTGGGTCTTCTTTCTTAGAACTAAGGATGAGACCCCTTAGATCTTGAGAAAATTCATTATGAAAATTAAGAATCAATATGATCACAAGGTTAAAATTATAAGATGTGATCAAGAAACAAAATTCAAGTACCAAATCCTTGATACATTTTGTGATGAAAAGGATATTACAAGAGAATTAGTGCTCCCAGGACTCCTTAGCAAAATGGTGTTGCTGAGAGGAGAAACAGGACACTTATTGAGGTTGCAAGGATCATGCTCTCTGACTTTAAACACCTATCACCTTCTGGGCAGAGGCAGTCAACACTGCCTGCTATGTGTAGAAAAGAGTTTTAGTAGTCAAAACTCATGGTTAGACTCCTTATGAGCTGTGCGCGCAAAAGGAGAACTTTTATTGGTTTCCTCAGATCATTGGATGTCCATGCACTATCTTGAATACCAAAGATCAGATAGCCAAATTTGCTGAGAAATCAGATGATGGACACTTTATTGGATACTATTCCTAAGGTAAGGCTTATAGAGTATAAAATTTGAGAACTAAAGTAGTTGAGGAGTCACCCAATGTGACTTTTAATGAGCACACACCCAGTTAGAAAGGTTCAAGTCCTGATTGGCTGTTTGATCTTGATTTAGTTACCAACTTTTTTAACAAATCTTGTGAAGATGTTTTAGGATCTACAGGTAGCTTATCAATAAGAGTTTCTGATCCAAGATTTGAACTGAGAAGACCAAGTCAGAAAACTACTTCAGCTCCAGTGGTAACAAACCCTGCAGTTGGAAATCCTGTCAGCACAATATTGACAAACTCTTCTCTGAGGTGCCTACGAATTCTAGCATAGGGGCACAAAACTCATATGAAGGTGTTTCCAATGTAGGAGGAGATAGAGGTGTGACAGTGATCAAGAATTTCTTGATGCTAATAACCACTCCATATAAGACAACATCTCACACACTTATTGGATCTAGTTTCTCTTGATAAGTGTGCTGATGTGGTGGGGATACTCAATCACCAGATCTAAATTTCACTAATTTAAATCTCTCCAACCAACTTACTATGATTCCTCATTTGAGAATCCACAACTCACATCCTATCATAAATATCATTGGAGATGTTAAGACAGGAGTAAGAACAAGAGGACAAACCCATGACAAAATTTTTTGTCTTCACTCTCGTTTCTTGTCCCAGATTGAGCCTAAGAAGATTGATGAGGCTTTGAAGGATGGAAGTTGAGTTGAAGTAATGTAGGAGGAGCTACTTCAATTCAAAAGGCAAAAGGTTTGGAACTTATGCCCTCTTCCTTATGGGAAGACACCAATAGGTACCAAGTGGGTTTTCAGGAATAAGAAGGATGATAAAGGACTTCTCATCAAGAACAAGCACGACTAGTTATTCAAGGGTACACACAAGAAGAAAGGATTGACTACATAGACGCTTTGGCTCCTGTGGCAAGACTTGAAGCTGTTGGAATATTCCTTTCTTTTATTGCATCCAAGGATTTCCAGGTCTACCAATTTGATGTCAAGTGTGTCTTCTTATATGGTGTGATAGATAAGGAAGTGTATGTCAAACAACCACCTGGCTTTATAGACCCAGATCAGCCTGATTATGTCCTCAAGTTTGACAAAACTCTCTATGGGCTACATCAAGCTCCAAGGAAGTGGTATGAGACACCGACACAGTACCTTGTTCAGCATGGATACAAGAGGGGTACTATTGATAGCACACTCTTTATTAAAGGAATAGGGAATGACTTGATGCTGGTTCAAGTTTATATAGATGACATCATCTTGGGTCACCTAATCCAAAGTTCCAAAAAGACTTTGAGAAGATGATGAAGAATAGATTTGAAATGAGTGTGATGAGGGAACTTAATTTCTTTTTAGGAATTCATGTGAAGCAGATTGACAATGGTATATTCATAAACCAGTCAAAGTATGTGCAAGACATACTCACCCAATTTCATCTGACTGAGTGTAAAGTTGCTAAGACACCCATAGCGAGAAACCACTCTCTAGGACCTGATCTTGAGGGAGAGTGTGTTGATGAACATCCTACAGGGCTATAATTGGGTCTATTATGCACCTCACAGTCAGTAGGCCTGATATCATGTTTGCCACATGTATTTATGCAAGATATCAAGCCAACCCCAAGATGTCAAACCTTGTTGCTGTCAAAAGGATTCTTAGATATCTCAAAGATGCTTCCAAACTAGGCCCTTGGTATCCAAAGAATTCTGACTTCAATCTGTATGCCTATACAAATAGTGACTATAGTGGCTGCAACATGACTTCTAAGTCTATATCTGGGGAATGTCAATTCCTTCGTGGAAGGATTGTCTCATGGCAATGCAAGAAACAATCATGTGTGTTTGCATCAACTGCTGAAGCTGATACATTGCTGCTGCAAGCTGCTGTGCTCAAGTGCTTTTGATACAAAATTAGATGCTGGACTATGGATAATTTTGAAACGGGATTGATAAAACTAGCCAAAGTTAACACAAATGAACAATATGCTGATCTGTTCATAAAAGCTTTAATGAACAAAGTTTTAAATATCTTGTATCAGCTATTAGGATGATTAACCTTGAGTAGATTTTCTTAAATTAATTTCAAGGTTATTTTCTCAAACATGTGTGGCTTAAGTTGTCCATATTATCACCTATATAAGCCCAGTTTACTCTGAAATAAAATTTTCAAAAATGATATTCCTTAAAATCTTGAGAATTTAAGATATGTTTTCTTTCTGAAGACATCAAGTTGTCTTCGGAAGAAAATTATGTCTTCAAAACTAATAACTACTTTTGAGAAATTTACCTTCGGAAGAAATTTGATATATCTTCCGAAGCTTAAATCTGCTTCTAAGTACTTATATGTTTTAAAGGACAATTCTCTCCGAAAGCAATTAAGCCTCGGAAGCTTTATTCTCCATTTGAATAAAATTTCTGATATTTGATATCTTCTAAAGTAAAATTTTTCTAAGAAGTGAAAATACTCTAAGTATTTTTCTTTCGAAGCGAATTCTTGTAAGGAATATCTTCCGAAGCCAAATTGGCTTCGGAAGCTTTTCTCAAAACTTTTGAAGAAAAATTAATTTTGAAATATTTAGAATTCTAAGAAAACTACTCTTTTGGGCACTTTTTAAGAGGTGGGACCGACATCTGGATTTCAAAGTTTATCCTTTTGTATTAAATTGTCTCAAATCCAAGACTATAAATATACCTTCAACGGTTCCCCCTATTTCTTCTTTCTCTTCATCCACAAGTTAAAACCCTAAATTCACCCACAAACTGACTTTGTTCTTAGCTTTCTTCACTTCTAAGCTACTCAAATGGCTAACCCTGATTCCCGAAACCAACCAGATTTGCCATGCATCTACACAGGTAACACAATCAAGTTTCTTTGTTATCATCTTAGAAAGATCTAGGTTTCTCAGATGTTTACCGCTTCATAACTCACTTAACCTACCTCACTGCCCTCATAATAGACCCTCCACTATATGAAGATCAACTACTAGAGTTCTTGAGGACCTACCAAGAGGTCATCTTGGATGGTGAGATAGCACTGTCTATCATAGTGCAGGGGAAGACAATTTTCATCACTCTGCCACCATCACCTCTCATCTGAGGCTGGATGATGAAGAAGGCGAGTTGTCATTCCTAAAATCCGCTTTTTAACAATTCATTTTGACATATCGGCTATGAAGGGTACTAATCTATCAGAAGCTTCAAGAAGGTTAAGGTTTCCTCTCAATAGAAGTACCTCCTCCATATAGTAATCCACTCTCTGTCCAACAAACATGGAGGTTGGGACCATATTCCTGAGGACCTATCCTATATAGTCCATGGGATGGTTGAAAGGGTCAAGTTCAAGTACTCACAGTTTGTTTATGCAAACTTACTTGCTAACTTGGACTCCTTAGAGTACTATATGTTCCTAGATATGTTCAACACATTCTTAGGGGGACATTTAACACTCTTAAATTGGGACAGATGAAGTCCGACATTTTCAGAATAATAAGAAAGACCACTGTTGGCTTCTTAGGGGTATAAACAACCTTGATCCCAAAAATGTTAAAGCTCATTGCTCAAGGTGACAACTTGGCAGCACCAGTCAATGTTGAACCACACCTTCTACATCTGCACCACCTACACAGCCACAAATAACCATCATCTACACCAGAAAATCCAAACGAACCCCTGCTTAGTCTACTCAAATCGAGCAGGTTCCCATATTACAACCCATGCAAGAGGAAGTAGAACCAAGAACTCCCACTCCCCTGAGGAGAAGACCACTCCCTCTATTTATTTGATCAGTGCTGAGGTTCCTCATGCTCAGCCTGATGCGCTCATCACCCCAGCCTTAAGCCTTCACTCTGAGTCTCAAAACACAAATGATCAACCTTCAGAGGAAAGCTGCCATCCCTAGCCGCTAGATTTAAACCAACCCATCCCTAACCTCCAATTCTATGATGATGAGGATATGGCCTTCAATGAGTTTCATGAGTCACTCTTCTCCTTGAAAAGACAGGTCAGTGACCAGCAACTTGAGATCATCAATCTCAAGGGCAAGTTAGTTGAGAGACCTGTCAGGCAAACTAAACCAGGTCTACAAGAACCTATGGATGCGGTGGACCTAACCCTTAGCTCCCTTGTGAAAGAGTGTGATGCTACCGAAAAGGTGGAAAAGTCCTACTTACAATTATAGAACCTAGGAGTTCTGCCTAGAGTATGGACATAAGGGACTCACCACCCTCACTTGCAGTTTTCCATACTCAATAACCTCCTCAGGCCCACATTGATGTGGAAGCCCTGATTCAAAGCCTATTTGAGGAGGGCATACCCCATCCTACCCTATTAAAAATCCAATAGTGGGAGGGAGGTGTGATGCTAATAGAAGAGTCGTGGTACTCTCTAGATCTCAGGGACAACAAGAGATCTTCAATTTCCAAAACCTAAGATACTATAAGAGCTTCTCTCTAGTTGATCTACCACTTGCTAACCCAAGTCAATCCAGGCAAGCTAAAAGGTTAGCTAAGAGAATTCAAGACAGGGTGCTTGAAGAGTTCAAGAAGAGATCCAAGTTAAATAGATAGAGGCTAGCAGGCAAGACTGTTAGTCAACTGGATACTATGGCCGACCCTAAGATTAGCTTCGAAGGGTAAACCTTGGTTGAATGCCCAGTTGTTGAACCTGTGAACCTTGAGACAGGAACTGCTTCAGCACCAAGTACCCTTAGTGAGGTACCAGCCGATGAAGGTGTCTCACAACCTCTCCCTGGCTAGAGCTCAAGTAGAACACCAAGCAATAAAGGCCAAAGCTCTCTCCACCTTGAGTCATACAGGCCAATGACTAATATAGGGAAGAGGAAGATGAACTTTGAAGAGATTAAGGAGGAGAAAAGGGAGAGGAAGAGGAAGGCAAGGGGAGAGAGTTCATGTGAGACCCCTAGCTTAATGCAAGCAGCAATTAGGGCTGCCCCCAGGCCAAATACTTAAGATGATGAGTTGAGGGGAGCCAGATTGAAATACTTGGGGTCTAGGAACTATAATATTGATGAAATCATCTCTCTATCCTTGAAGGAACTGAATGAACTGGCTGACACTAAGGTGTTAAAAGAGAGGAATGAAGCTAAGGATGCAGAACTGCTCCTCAAAATCAATAAAGAAAGAAGGAGAAAAAGATTATACAATGCTCATACCCTCTCTCCAGTTCAAGAAAGTCCTGAGGCAAAGGCTGTGGTCACTAAACAAGAAACTCATGTAAATAAGGAACAAGATAGACAAAACATGATAACTTACCTGAGTGCCACAGGCCTCTATCAGGCAGCAAACCTACTTCCCTTTCCCTATGAGTACATAGAATTTCAGTACCTTAAGCAGTTTGAGCAAGAAGTGTTAAAAGAACAAAAGACTGCTAAGAGGAAGATGAGGGAAGAGGCTACAAAGTCAAGAGCCACCATTTGAGCCAATCAGAAGAAGTCTGCAGACAGACTGAAGATGGTGAGCTTCTTGAAGCTGTATGGGTTCTCCGGAAGGAGACTTGGCCCAATATCTCTATCCACAATGGATGAGCACATTAGGGTGATCAAGCAAAAGATCAAAAGAGGTGAGCTACTTGAGTTACATTCTCCACCAAGTCAGGCTATACCTAAAGCTGAGGTCAAGGTTTAACCACAAGAGACAACACAACCTAGACCTAGTGCTGCATGTCAGCCATCTTTATCTTTTGACCCACAGCAGGGTCCTGATCCTTCTCCTTCTGAATATGTGAAGGAAAAGGATCCAACTAAGAAGGACACACAAGAACCATCTGGTACTCAAGGCTGGCATTCTCAGTTAAAGTATAGAATGAGGAAGAGAATGGCCATTAGGAGGGATAAGAAAATGAAGAAGAAGAAGTCCAAGGCATCCACCTCTACACCTCAGGATGAGTCAGAACATCCTGAGGGTGATCAAGAAAAGGCTGCTCAATAAAGTCCACTCATTATAGAGCTTATTTCTACTGAGAGACCCATCCTGTCTTGGGCATTTGCCACCAACCCAAACAGATGGTATGTCACTAAAGATTAAGAGAGTCAAGATGTATAGTTCTAGCAAAACATACTTGACCTTCCTCTACATGATCTCTATGACATGAGAAGGTACTTTGAAAGTCAGAAGAATCCTGACCAACTAATGATGAAGGGAATGGTCTTGATTCTGATGAGAACTGTCAACAGATAACGATCAAGATTGAAAGGTATCCTTCATGTTTTGGTAGAATCAGCTTAGGAGGAGTTTGTAAGGATTACACTTAGAGGCTGATGTAATCAAAGAGCTCTCAGCATGCACATCTGAAGTACAAGGAAAGTTACTTCAGAAGATTTGATACAACTCAATGAATTACAGTAAGTATCAAATCTTTCGAAGCCAAAGATGAAGTCTTCTGAAGCCAAGGGATAGATTTCTTTCAAAGACAAAGAAGACATGCTTTCTCTGACTTACTTTTGACAAAAGCTGAACCACTTTCTGCTGCCATCTCTAAAGACTCACCAACTTATACAAGTTGGCAAAGCATCCATACTTTTGTCAACTGTACAACTTGTTCTTGGAGTCTGTAACTTTCAAATCTTGTACTTTAATACTTTTGTAATATATTAGGATGTGAGCTATGGCATGTCATAGTCACCAGTCAAAAGGCATTCTGCCTTTTGACTCTACATTGATCTTGGTGTCTAGATTAGTGTTTCCAGCTGGCCTTCAAAGTATGGCCACTTGTAGGATGTAGTATAAAGTGTCTCAAGTACTTGTCATTTGATTCTAAGCTTTGTAACACTTTGTAAAAGAAACTTGAGAGCAGTATATAGAATTCTTGAAAACCATATTATTGTTGTTCTGATCTTTTACTTGCGTTCTTTGTTTCAACATTAAATCGGTTCCCTATTTGATCTGTTAAGTATGGTAACTCTCTCAAAATATTGTGAAACTGTTGCATTGACCTCCATGCCTCGGTCCTGCATTAATCCTTGTCAACACAATGTATCATAGTATGCCAGTCTCCTTTTCACAACCCCACCACATAAGCTTAACCAAGCTGTTAACTGTTACTGGGGCATTTATAAGAAACTTCCGTGCGTATCTAGGATGCTTGTAAACCTGTATATTCATAGGCTTATTGGTGTTTGGATCTATACGAGTCTCATTCTCAATGACTTTGGATTTAGCAGTCATAAAGTCCTTGAAGTTGGATTTACTCTGTCTCTAAATCATATTCCTTATCCGGTTAGCATTTCCATAATTTTTCGGATTGATAAATGGAACATGACCCATAGCATACAAATCAAAAGCTCTTAGTGTATGAAAGTCATGCTCATCATTGATAAATGGAACATGACCCATAGCATATAAAATCAAAAGCTCTTAGTGTATGAAAGTCATGCTCGTCTTGGTAGTACTCTATCGCTCCAGCTCGTCTCTTCACCACATACATCTTTTCTTACTATCATAAGCCCAACTAATGATCGGCTCTAATTTTCCATACCTTGTGAAAGGTTTGCATTGTCTAAGCGTATATATATAGGCTGGTGGTGGTAGTGCATCTACTGTAAGAATTCCGACCTAGCGTATTGCTTGTTGTCCCATAAGATCATCAATCTTGTTAGTTGTTTGCTTAGCACCTGAATCATCTATAATCTCTCCTTCCTCAATCAAGATATCTAAGAATAATTTCTTGATACTATTACCGAATACATTAGTGTAATCCACAAGTTCTTTTAAATCATCAACGGTCTAAAATCTTCATCAGATTCTTCAACAAGAATTTGTTGCTGGAAACTATAGAACTCTTTCTAGTACATAGCCTCAGTACTGGGATCCAAAGGTACATAGTCATCTGGATCTTCAGGTCTTGGTCCAAAGACATTAGTAGAACCTAAGAAACCAGAAGAACTAGCAGTTGAACTCATATCACCACCCTGATCATCATCATCATCTCCTTTTTTCTTTCCTTTATCACCATTACCATCATCACCACCACCACCATCATCATCGTCATCATCATCATCAATATCATCCTCCTTATCACAACTGAAATCCACCATATCTAAGTCATCATCATCATTAGTAGGCTCTATAAATGGTACATCATGCCCAGGCTCCACAAACACCTCTCCAGTGTGAACTACAGGTTGATTATCAGTAACCTTATCAATAATTGTGTTAGTCGGTTCTTGATTAACACTGGTAGTCTCTGTTGCTTTTTAGATGCAACAGGATTAGCCATAGGCTCAGTAGCAATCATAGGATCAACATCAGTATTAGAACCAGCAGATTGTTGTTCGTTACTCTTTAACTTTAGTAGTTCGTTGCTGAGCAAATGTGAACGGAACTTTGGAAGTGAGGTCTCGAATGTTATTCTCTAGAATATGAACATAGATAAATATAAACTATTACTGATGTTCAAGATTCTTGATCCTCTCATCCTTCTCATACATTTGCCTGTACAAATCATCTGTAATCTAAGTCTTATCCATCATGTCTTTCTCCAAAGTACTAACTCTCTACTCGAGTGACACCCATGTAGGTGAATTAGATGAAGTCTCAGCATGTTGTTTTAGCTCTGGAGTAGTGTTGATAAAGTCATCCATACCAAACATCTTATTATGGCCTTGATCTCTTAGGGGTGTACTCATTACATCATCAGTAGTACGCATTGCAGATGATCTTACAATTGTAGATTCTGTAAAAATCATTGGTATGTCTTGGTGAATAGCTTCAAACTGTGATTGGTGTCTCAGACACAAGAATATCAGTACTAGTCAACACGGCAATCATCGGGGTCTAATGCTTTCACAGAATACCTCGTCCTCTACCCCTACCACGTGGATAGCTATCAAACTCAACTTTTTTCTTGGTCGTTCTCTTTTCATCCTTTGAGTAGACGGTGAATCTTCAGGGACAAAATCTGTATCTAAATCCTTAGAGTGTGCTTGTTGGTGTAACTGGCACTCTAGGTCTTTCTTGTAAAACAAAAGGAACTTGTCCTATCTGATCACTATCAGTTTTGCTGTCACTAAACCAGGAATCCACCTCCTCATCAATAGTCATCCCAGTTGTATGAGAATTTCTTGGAGCATCATCAGGCGTTCTAGACGAAGGCCCAACTTCATCAGTCTGTTGTGGCCCACTATTATCCTATTGGTATGAGGGCTGATCATCCGCTTGATAACCATCAACAAATCTGCAAAGTTTAGCGAAATGATCGCTCTTCCATGCATTTCAGCATGATCCCATCATATATGTAAAGATGTCTTTCTTCATCACCATAACAGCATAGGTGGTAGAATCCATTGCCATTTCAAAATTTCCAGCCTCAATCTTATCACCAATTTGTACAAAATTAAGTGATTAAGCTTCAAATTAATGATTTAGGTTCAAATTTGATCCTAATTGTCTCTAACTAATTCAATTAAGTTTAGTTAAACCATATAAACACCTTCACTTTATCAATTGAGCTTGTTTCAGATATTTATATCTTCAAATTAATCACCAAATACAGAAGTCAATGCAATCTTCAATAGGAAATCGAATTTGTAGCTCAGAAAAACTTCAAAACTCTTCAATCTGCAATCTAATCGATCTAGAGCACTCCTAACTCTGATACCAATTGTAAGGATCTTCAAATACAATGCAGATCGATTTCGTGAGGAGAATTTAGAATGTAATCGCTCATGGTATAGAAATTGATAGAAAAGACAAGATGAATATGATCCAAGAACAAATGTAAATAAACTTCAACTTGTATTGCTCTTGGATTCAAATGTTTACAAGTTTTGCATGAAATCAGGAATTCTACTTAATTACATCAATAAGCAAAGTATTTATACTAAACATAAAAGGTCTCACGCGAGAAGTAAGTTCTCGCGCGACTTTGATGATCTTCATTATCTTCATTTGATTTCCCGAGCCTCTAGGTTCATCCCTGCAGTTCAAATTTTCAACACTAAGCTTTACCAAAACTAATTCATCATTGAGTCGGTTTATTTCTAACGCCAGGTCATCATTTTGTTATTTCAATTCTAATTTGGCACATTCTTTATCATGATTGTTTAATTGTAATTGATAAATTTTTTTTATTTAATCCATCAATTTTATATTTCAAAATTCTTTCATTAGTTTTGTATTTTTGATAAAAAGATTGTAGTTTTTGATGTTCCAAAAGCATTTTATCATGTAAGCTTGATACCGTTGAGCTTTTTCAACACATTATGATGAAGATAAAGATCATCATCTACCTCAGTTGTCTAATCAAATGATTTAGTTTTGTCTTTTACCACATCTACAATAAACGCTTTATGAACCTTTCCTTTAGTAGTCTTTCTTTCATTAATACTTGTTGATGTAACTGTCTTAACATTATCAAAACTCTTCTAAACACCTAACTAAGTAACCACATCAACTTCAACAATCTCAATCTCCTTTAAACAATTAGTTTCATGGCAATCAACCTTAGTTTTCCTTTTAGATTAACTCCCTTTCATAATCCTATCTTTAGATACATGCATAACATGAACTTCCTTATTTTCCTTAATCTCACTAACTTCGAAAAAACAACTTCTCAATAGGAACTTTCATAACTTGATCAATTTCACTAACCTCTGAATCTTGATCACTTGTTTATTTAGGAACATTCAACTATCTAATAACCCTAGTAATATAAAAAAACAGATTAGTTTCACAAGTTTTTGTCACCAATTCTGTCAAACCCTCCAGTTCAACTTCTAGAAATATTGTTGTACCAACTTTCATCTCTATAAATTGAATTTTTGATCAAACCAATCATACGCAGCTGTTGTTTGAGATACCATGGCCTTTTTAGTAGTAGGTGAACTAGCCTTATCCGTAGCAGTTTCAACCTCAATAGTCACCATCTTCTTGGTTCCCTCTAGATGTGTAATTTTAGGTTCGATGTATTCACGAGCAAAATACCTTAGTTTGTCAAACTTATAGTATCTCAAGTATGAGTGATCAAATTCAATTTTACTATTACTATTTATCCTGAAAGTTTTCCTCCTAATTCTTTTAATAAAGTTTTTGGCCCTGTAGACTACCATTATCATTTGATATTTGAAACTATTTTCTTCAACATAATTACTGTTTACTTGTTGAAAATCATCAAGCATAAGATTAGGAGCAGATAGTCTTCCAGCCAAGAATGCTTCATAACTTTACAAGAATGGTAAATAAGGCAAGATGTTCTCCTACAATCTAGACAGACTACTTTGGTAGAGGAAAATTTGGTAAGAAATGTAAGCTTGATTAACATGTGAAACTGGAATAGCTAATGGAAATAGAGCTTGAACCAATGATGTGATATATGGAACAGATTGTTTTTGAACCTTTGTTATAAATGGAACAATGTGCTACTACTTACACATTTGAGTATAACTCAAATAGAAGTTAGGAATCCTTGGCATATTTGCATTGAGAGTAGCTGCTTCAAGACCCAAAGAACTTACATGATTAGTGTAACAACCCAAAATTTTTCAAAGAAAAGAAAAGTTCTCGCGTAGAAAGGGGTTCTTGCACAACTGAGAGTTATCACGCGAGAACACTTGCGAAGGATGGGAACCCTATAAATAGGCCAAAACACCTAATTTCCTACACTTCATGCGAAAAGTTCCACTATTGTCCTTAGAGAGAGAGAGGCGAAAGGTTAGAGAGAGAAAGTAGTGCAAAGTGGTGTTTAAGGTATTTATTCGATGGGGTTCAACGTATTTATGCCTTTATGAATGATTAGTAATGATATAGGTGCATGATTATGTAGTTCCTGATCGAAAAGCTCTTGGTTTGGTGTTGTTCTCGTGCAAATATCATAAGTGGGTTCTAGACCCCTTGTCTTACATGTTTTTCCATGATTTGGGGCTAATATGCATACCTTATTGATTACCTTGATAAAGTATTATACTTTTCTTGGCATAGTATGTGTTTAATCATTGAAAATAGTTAAAAAATCGATGACTTAGGGCTGAAGCTTTAGGTAGAATGATAGTTCTCGCACGAACAGTTGGGTTCTCGTGTTAAGCGGTTATTTTGATAGTTTTCGTGCAAAAAGGGAAACTTTTATGGCAAGTTATTGCATGAAGGATAGTTCTCGTGCGACATATGGATATGCGAATGGTAAAGTTCTCATGCGATATTTATATGTGTGTGGTAAGGTCCTCATGCGATACACAGTTTCGGCATAGTAAGTTGGATTATCTTTGGTTTCTAGCTAAGAATTCATATATCTACCCATGTTTTGTGTATAGATAATGTCGGTATATGTATATATACAATTTATAACCAAAGAAAGAAAGAAACTTATACTTAGTGTTATAGTTAAAGATAAAGTGAATGGGTAAGAATTGTCAGTAAAGATAGTAAAGTTCACATGTGAAGCGTTAAAGAACTTGAATAATAATTCAACAATAGTTACCCATTAAAGCACAGCTTTGTAAACGTTAAAGTATACTAAAGAAGTTTTGCAAGTAAAGAGGTGTTGACGTATTTCAAGCCTCGACACAGGAGCCTTGTGTAATGGCAAGCGATAGGAGTCTTGCATGTGTTGCAAGCGACAGGAGTCTTACGTATTGGCAAGCGATAGTAAGGTCTTGTGTTATAACACGAGTAACGGCTAAAGGAGTTCTACCTTAAAGTATGGTCAAAGAAAAATAACTAAGTGTCAAATCTTAAGAAGCCAAAGACAGAAATCTTTCGAAGCCAAAAGTGAAGTCTTCCGAAGCTTGAAGACAAAGTCTTCAGAAGCCTGAAGACTGAACTCTTCCAACGACTATGAAGCCATGTCTCTACCGGCACACTTTTTACAAAAGCTGACTACCTTTCCACTGCCAGCTCTGAAGACTCACCAACTTATATAAGTTGGTGATTATTTCCATCTTTTTGTCAATTGTACAAAATGATGTCTTTGTCTGTAACTTTCTACTTTAGTACTTTTATACTATTGTAATACAATAGGATGTGAGCTATGGCATGTTATAGTCACATGTCAAAAGGCAATCTGATTTTTGACTTTACATTGATCTTGTTGTCTAGATTAGTGTCCAGCTAGCCTTCAAAGTATGGCTGGCTATAGGATGTAGTATAAAAGTATCTCATATAACCAGTCTTAGGACTAAGCGTTGAAGCCTTAAAACAATTGTAAAACACTTGAGAGCAATATACATCATCCTTTAAAACCAATCTCTATGTTTAGAGTGTTCTTATCTTTTGTTCATTGTTTCTTTGCCTAGTGTAACACCCCGAATTTTATTAAAAGAAGAGGAAATAAAAGTACAAAGAAAGAAAGGATAAATAACCTAAGTTGAAGGACTAAAGTTGTGCAAGATGCAAACTTTAATATAATTGTGTTTAAAAGAGAGGGCATGGCTGCCCATGCCCCCACTACCCACCTGTGTTCTCGGCTGAAAAAGGAAGAAGGAAGAAGAGCTCCTGGTTTTAGAGAGAGAAGAAGCTGAAATCTTCTTAAAGGTTAGTTTTCTTGGGTTAATGTTTGGTTTCAACTGAATTTTCAGCTTCTAGGCCGAGATTTTGGGTGCTAAGTGCATGTTTTCGTGGGTTTTAGGAGCTGAATTTGCAGGTGGAGGTGTGTTGCTCTAAGGTTGCTTCAGGTGAGTTCTTGAACCCCTCTTTTTACTAGTTTTTAAGTGTTTGGGGCTATTATGCATACCGAGCAAAATATGTTTAAGTACCCGTGAGTTTTCAGCTTTGTTGTTCGATGGTGCTCTGTTGTTGTATGTTTTTTAAGGTTGTTTTTGAGGTTATGTTTGATGTTTAGCATTTTTAGTGTTGGTAGCATGTTAGACTTATGTTAAGATGTGCTAGAGTGATATTGGCGGTAGTTTGTAGAATTTGTTATATTTCAGATTGTTGGTCATGCGCCTAGAATGTTCCTATGCGCCTGAATTGTTGTCATGCGCCCAAGATCATGCGCCCAAATAGTAGTCATGCTCCCAGTATGATGCCCATGCGCCTAAGTGTAGGCCATGCGCCCAAACAGTGGCCCATGCTCCCAGAAGAATGCCCATGCGCCTAAGTGTAGGCCATGCGCCCAAACAGTGCCCCATGCGCCCAGACGAATGCCCATATGCCGCAGTAGCGCCCATGCGCCCAGAGTTGCCCATGCGCCTAAGTGTTGGCCATGTACCCCAGCAGTGCCCATGCGCCTAGAGTTGCCCATGCGCCTAAGTGTTGGCCATGAGCCCCAGCAGTGCCCATGCGCCTAAGCAGAGCTGATGCGCCTGCATAGTGGTAATGATCCTAGGCTATTTTCCTTAGAATTTTTATGCTCATACGCCTGAGATGTCCAACTATTATTCATTTTGGACTTAGGCTTTTCTGAGGATTTTATGAGGTATTTGGTTGAGATAGGTTCTGATGTGATGTGATGGCTTGTGCTTGATGTGCTATGCATGATGTGATAATTAGGAGGTGTGATGTGTTATCTTTCCATGTTTAACAGTTTTCAAAATGTATGTATTATGGTATGTAATACGTTATGTATGATGTTATAACTTTACATGGTATGATGTATAAATGTATGTAAAGTATTATGTAATGAAAGTGGAAGATAACGAATGATGAGAATAGAAGTAACGGATGATGAGATCCTTGTCGCATACCCCAGTACGTGTTAGTCTTCGAACATGAGTCGGGGGTTAGTTTACAGGCCCCGACACAGCATCAATCTTTGGACATGAGTTGGGGGTATTGCATGAGACAGGATAGTATGTGAAGGAGATGACATCCTTGTCACGTACCCCGGTACTATGTCAGTCTTCGAACATGAGATAGGGGTTTGTTTACAGGTCCAGGCATAGTATCAGTCTTCCGACATGAGTCAGGGGTATTGCATGAGATAGGGTGGTATGTGAAGGAGGTAAGATCCTTTTCGCGTACCCTGGTACTGTGTCAGTCTTCAGACATGAGTCGGGGGTTTGTTTACAGGCCCGGCATAGTATCAGTCTTCGAACATGAGTCGAGGGTGTTGCATACGAGATGGGATCCTTGTCGCGTACCCCGGTACTGTGTCAGTCTTCAGACATAAGTCGGGGGTTTGTTTACAGGCCTTGGCACAGTATCAGTCTTTGGACATGAGTCGGGGGTATTGCATGAGGCAGGATTCGGATGATAGTATGTATTGTTTGATAAACGATGACGAAGATAATTAATTATTATCAATGTGTCGTATGATGTGTGATCATGAATGAATGTAAAGGTTATGTTTTAACAAAAGTAAAGTATTTTATTTTTAAAACTAGAACTCACTCAGCGTCGCTGACTTTTGTATGCATAATAGTTGGCAGGTATTTTGTTGATGCTGAGGAGTTACAGGCATGGATGCATAAGCTACTGGGGACGTTTGAGGCTGACATCTACATTTTTAATATAATGTTGTATTTCGAAATGTAAACGAATGATGTAACGTAATGATATGTTTTAAATTATTAATGAAAGTTTTAAATTCCGCTGCAAAAGTAATGTATGTTTTAAATATTTTATGCGATGACGGTCTAGCTGTAAGCGTCCTAAGAACAGGGCCTTACAAGTTGGTATCAGAGCCAAAGTTTAAGAGAATGGGGTAAATATTTTAAAAGAACCTAAACTTAAACTAAGAATGGGACGAAAGGAAAGGGATGCCAGTTCTAGTAGCTACATGCCTGCAGGTAAAGGTTTTATGTAAACATTTTATGTAAGTTATTGAAAAGGGGAATATGTGTGCGTGTTATGGGGTTTATGTGCTTTTGTGTAGATTTAGATATTGATGTAGTCAGGATGGGCAATGCTTGGGGGATGAAGAGTAAAGTAAGTGGCTAATCACAACTAGCCACTGTAATTAGGGACTTACTATACTTGACATCAACTGAGCTATTACCTTGAATGACCGAGTTGGTGTTTGAATCTTGTAGTGTTTAGATGGTTGGCGGTAGGTCTTCTGAGGCTTCACGAGGTGGAGGTCAGGGTGGACATGGTGTTAGATAGCGCGTCACGAGGAGCAGGGCTAAGACTACTAAGACGGCTCCTGAAGAGCCAGAGCTCCGTCACCAGGACGGTGAGGATGAGAGTGCTAATCTGAGAGCCTCAATGAAGGAAGCGGTGGTTGAGGAGGTTCATCAGGTCATGCAGACGATTCTGCCGACTGTAGTGACCAAGGTTATACGAGCTGTGAAGGAGGATGAGAAGAAGCAGGCTGAGAAGAGGAAGATCGCTAAACGAGGAGGTGAGGAAGGAGGTTTAAGGGGAAGGGAGCAACCAGAGACTGATATGGTTGTCTCCAGTGATGATGAGGAGGAGGAGGAAGCTATGCATGAAACTATGAAGGGATGCAGCTTTGGGGCATTCCAGAGATGCAAGCCCCCTACGCTTGATGGGAATGGGAGTGTGCTGCTGCTCATCGTTGGGTGAGGGAGATGGATACGGTACTGGACATTAGCGAGTGCCGCAAGGATCAGAAGGTGAAGTTCTCTACTCATTCATTTGTGGATTCAGCCTTGTGCTGGTGGGACAACATTGTTCAAGCCGAGGGTACCAGGGCAATCGGGAGGATGAGGTGGAATGAGTTGAAGAGGTTGGTAATTGAGGAGTTTTGCACTAACAGAGAGCTTGACAAAGTTGAGAGAGAGTTCCTGCAGTTGGAGGTGGGAACGATGACGCACAAACAGTATACAACGAAGTTCAACGAGATGGCAAGGCTGGTGCCAGATCAGGTGACGCCTGTGTCACAAAAGATCAAGAGGTACATTCAAGGTCTACTGGCAGAAATCCGCAGACATCTGATTGCTGCCCAACCAGGTACGTTTAGGTCGGTGGTCGACCTAGCGGGGAGGCTGTATGATGAGCGAGAGGCGGTGGCGATAGTGGATGAAGACAAAGAGCGGGGCTATGTTAGGAATGGGAATGGAAGGCGGGGTAACGATGGTGGATTTGTGGCTCGAGGTAAGACGTTAAGGTTCGATGATCGGAGGATGGTAACAGGGAGGGAAGAAGCATGCAAGAAGTATGGTACAGGCCACGAGGGGGAGTGCAAGTGTGGACTGAACATCTACTTTCAATATGGGAAAGAGGGCCACAGGGTGAGGGAATGCCACATGGCTAAATGTTACGACTGTGGTGAGACTGGACACATGAGCAGAGACTGCAGGAAGTCGAGGGCAGGAAGCTCCGGTGCAAGGAAGGGGAGCAGAGGATGAAGGTCAGTGCATTCGCTATGACCGGGAGGAGGCTAGAGCAGAATCCAACGTGACGTCAGGTACGTTTCTGGTAAATTAAATAGTGCATCTGTTCTTTGATCGTGGTGCTAGTAGTAGTTTCATTCCTGCTGCCTTCTGTGATAAGTTTCACGTTAGGAGTAGGAAGGTCGATGAGCCCTTCGATGTAGAAATTGTTATTGGTAAGTCCACTAGGTTGCCTGTTCTCCTAGAGGATTGTGCGATACAACTGGAAGAGCATGTGTTTCCTGCTAGACTGTTCAGGATGAATGTAAGTAGATTGATACGTGCCTTGGGTAGAATTGGCTAGTAGCCTATGAGGCAAATACCGAGTGTTGCAAGAAGGTGGTTTGATCAACCGCGCACAACAAGAGTTCGGTGCCAACCTACGGCGATGTAGTAATGATGAATGCCTTATCTGGGAAAGGGGATCATCCGATTCAGAAAGCATGGAAAGCAACTACCGAGGTATATAGGGCCATTCTAAATTGTTGCTCAGGAAGGAGAAGTGGCCTATTGACTGGAGCTACCCGATGAGTTAAGTAGAATTTATCTGACGTTCCATGTATCTCATCTAAAAAAGTGCTTAGCCGAGGAGGATATGATCGTGCCACTAGAGAATACCGAGATGGACGAACGACTCAACTACGTGGAGCAACCGGTGGCCATTACTGGTAGAAGGGAGAGAAGGGCTAAGGAGAAGGGTGGTTTCATTCATGTGAATACAGGGGAGCCCAGAAGGGGTCTAAGCCTATGTACAAGATCAACGAAGAGATGAGACAGCATTACCCGCAACTGTTCGAAAAGCGACAGGTTTCGGGGATGAAACCTATATAAGGGGGGTGGACTTGTAACACCCCGAATTTTATTAAAAAGAAGAGGAAATAAAAGTAGAAAGAAAGAAAGGATAAATAACCCAAGTTGAAGGATTAAAGTTGTGCAAGATGCAAACTTTAATATAATTGTGTTTAAAAGAGAGGGCATGGCCGCCCATGCCCCAACTACCCACCTGTGCTCTCGGCTGAAAAAGGAAGAAAGAAGAAGAGCTCCCAGTTTTAGAGAGAGAAGAAGCTGAAATCTTCTTAAAGGTGAGTTTCTTGGAATAATGTTTGGTTTCAACTAAATTTTCAGCTTCTAGGCCAAGATTTGGGGTGCTAAGTGCCTGTTTTCATGGGTTTTAGGAGCTGAATTTGCAGGTGGAGGTGTGTTGCTTGAAGGTTTCTTCAGGTGAGTTCTTGAACCCTCTTTTTACTGGTTTTTAAGTCTTTTGGGCTATTATGCATACCGAGTAAAATAATTTGAAGTACCCTTGGGTTTTCAGCTTTGTTGTTCGATGGTGCTGTGTTGTTGTATGTTTTTAAGGTTGTTTTGAGGTTATGTTTGATGTTTAGCATGTTAGATTTATGTTAAGATGTGCTAGACTGATGTTTGGGGGTAGTTTGTAGAATTTGTTATATTTCAGATTATTGGTCATACGCCCAGAATGATGCCCATGCGCCTAAGTGTAGGCCATGCACCCAAACAGTGGCCCATGCGCCTAGAAGAATGGCCATGTGCCTAAGTGTAGGCCATGCGCCAAAACAGTGGCCCATGAGCTCAAAAGAATGCCCATGCGCCTAAGTGTAGGCCATGCTCCCTAGTAGTGCCCATGCGCCCAGAGTTGCCCATGCGCCTAAGTGTTGGCTATGCGCCCCAGCAGTGCCCATGCACCCAGAGTTGCCCATGCGCCTAAGTGTTGGCCATGCACCCCAGCAGTGCCTATGCGCCTAAGCAGGGCTGATGCGCCTGCATAGTGGTAATGCGCCTAGGCTATTTTCCTTAGAATTTTTATGCTCATGCGCCTGAGATGTCCAACTGTTCTTTATTTTGGACTTAGGGTTTTTTGAGGATTTTATGAGGTAGTTGGTTGAGATAGGTTCTGTTGTGATGTGATGGCTTGTGCTTGATGTGCTATGCATGATGTGATGATTACGAGGTATGTGCTGTGTTATATTTCCATGTTTAATGGTTTTCAAAATGTATGTATTATGGTATGTAATACGTTATGTATGATGTTATGACTTTACGTGGTATGATGTATGAATGTACGTAAAGTATTATGTAATGAAAGTCGAAGATAACAAATGATGAGAATGGAAGTAACGGATGATGAGATCCTTGTCGCGTACCCGGTACTGTGTTAGTCTTCGGACATAAGTTGGGGGTTTGTTTATAGGCCCCGGCATAGTATCAGTCTTCGGACATGAGTCGGGGGTATTGCATGAGACAGGGTGGTATGTGAAAGAGATGAGATCCTTGTCGTGTACCCCGGTACTGTGTCAGTCTTCGGACATGAGTCGGGGGTTTGTTTATAGGCCCTGGCACAGTATCAGTCTTCGGACATGAGTCGGTGGTATTGCATGAGACAGGATGGTATGTGAAGGAGATGAGATCCTTGTCGAGTACCCCGGTACTATGTCAGTCTTCGGACATGAGTCGGGGTTTGTTTGTTTATAGGCCCCGGCATAGTATCAGTCTTCGGACATGAGTCGGGGGTATTGCATAAGACAGGATGGCATGTGAAAGAGATGAGGTCTTGTTGCTCGCCCTGGTAGTGTGTCAGTCTTCGGACATGAGTTGGGGGTGTTGCATATGAGATGGGATCCTTGTCGCATACCCCGGTACTATGTCAGTCTTCGGACATGAGTTGGGGGTTTGTTTACAGGCACCGACACAGTATCAGTCTTCGGACATGAGTCGGGGGTATTGCATGAGGTAGGATTCAGATGATAGTATGTATTGTTTGATAAACGATGACGAAGATAATTAATTATTATCAATGTGTACGTATGATGTGTGATCATGAACGAATGTAAAGGTTAAGTTTTAACGAAAGTAAATTATTTTATTTATAAAACTAGAACTCACTCAGTGTCACTGACTTTTGTATGCATAATAGATGGCAGGTATTTTGTTGATGCTGAGGAGTTGCAGGCATGGATGCATAAGCTACTGGGGATGTTTTGAGGCTGGCATCTATATTTTTAATATGATGTTGTATTTTGAAATGTAAACAAATGATGTAACGTAATGATATGTTTTAAATTATTAATGAAAGTTTTAAATTCTGCTGCAAAAGTAATGTATGTTTTAAATATTTTATGCGATGACGGTCCAGCTGTAAGCATCCCAGGAACGGGGCCTTACACCTAGTTCCCTATTTGATCTAGTAAGTGTGTTATCTCCAACTGCGAGACTGTTGTTGAACAGACCACAACCGGTCCTGCAATTGGTATTAGAGCTTCTTAGGCTCTTGATTGCAAGATCTCACCATCTTGAATTGCTCTTCAGTTTCACAAACACTTCCTTGCTCAAATAGCAGCTCTCCATAAAGCTGATATGGAAACCGGAACCATGACTAAGTCTCCACTAATCACTCTTGATGACTTTGATACTAGGTGCATGAGGATGATCAACTCTCAAGACAGCAGGATGTGGAGATTTATGGTCTCAGGACCTCATATCCCAAGTACTACTTCAGCAACTGCTAGAGGTGGGATGATACCAAAGGAAGTAGCTGATTATTCTAAAGAAGACTGGAAGAAAATAGATGTTGATCAGAAAGCCAAGACCACTCTTTGAACTGCTCTTCCCAACACCATCTACAGAGGCTTCAAGAAGTGCAAGACTGTAAAAGAATTCTAGGATGCACTGAAGCTGATTTATGAAGGATCTGTGGAAGCTAAAGAAAAAAAGAAAGACATCATGAAGCATTAGTTTGAAAATATCACCTTCAAGACAGGTGAAACTATGACTCAATAATATTTCAAGTATGTTTTGATTATAGATACTCTGATGGATGTTGGAGTAAAACCTGAGCATGGACATAGTGAGGAAGTTTATGTTCTCTCTTCCTAGAGAATGGACATACTACTATGTGGCCATCAAGAAAACTGAGAACCTCTCTACCCTCACTCTCACTAAGTTGTATGGTATCCTGAGCAGTTACCAAATGGAGATGAACATGTAAAATCCTTCTCACAACTCATCCAACACACAAAAGAGTTCAGCCCTTCTTGTGGTTGAAAGGGATAGCAGAAAACCATAGCATCATCTCATCTTCTACCCTAACAAATCACCAAAGGGTCCTTTCATCACCTTCCCAGAGACACCACGGGAGAGCTACACTTAAGGAAGCCCAGTCCAAGACCCTAACTCCTTTTAGGCCTTTTTGTCTTCAGATGAAAGTTTTGAAAACTTTCTCTTCACCCTTGAAGACCTAGACTGCATCCATCTAGATGATTTGGAATACATAAGGATAGTCCAACAGATGGCTCTTCTCACTCACAGAGCCAAGAAGTTCTACAAGAGGACAGGGAGGAAGTTTTCAAGCAATGTGTCTAGTGGAAAGTTTGGACTGGACAAGAGCAAAGTAAAGTGTTATAATTGCAATCAAATGGGCCACTTTGCTAGGGAGTTTAAGGCACCAAGAACAAATGGTGGCCATACACAACCCAGACCAAACTATATTGATGCAGCTCCAAGAACTAAGAAGCCCAACCAACCAAAGCAGCAAGCTGCAGTTGTTGTTGAAAAAGGAGGCTTTAACTGGAGCTTTCAAGTAGAATATGTCTCTCCAAAACAAGCTCTAATGGCAGATCATGATGAAACTAAAGTACTGGAACATCTTTATACTCTTGAATGCTTTGCTAAAGTTAACATGTATAGGTCCTATAACTTGGAAGTAAGATCTGATCTTGAGTCGTTAAATATTTTAAAATCTGATTTTAAAAGAGCAAAAAATGATTATAAGCTTAAAATAGAAGACTTAGAGAAAACCAGTTCTACTCTAAAATGTGAGCATACAAACTAAAAAAACTCAAGTCAAAGATCTTGTTGCCAAGTTAACTGAATGCCAGGAAGAGCTTGTGATGAGCAAAGACAAGGCAGAAAAGTGTGTTCTTGGAGAGGAAACCTTCAAGAACATTATATCTTCCTCATTGCATGCAAAAGTTTGTTATTAGAATAGACAGGGACTTGGATCAAATAAAATAGCACCTCCACACACATTAATATCAGTCAGAGAACCAAGGTATGGAACTTATGAAGATGAGCTGCCTCCTATTGATCCTATTCAAGGAGAAGATGAAGATGAAGAGGATATAGTGAAGGATGAACCAAAAGTGAGTGAAGAGGTTCATTTTAAGAACAATCACTATATCCCTGGAGAGAAGAAGAATAAACCAGGGATGGCCAAGTCTACAAGAAAGAACTTGATCAAATCTGCAAAAAAAAGATCAAAGAAAGTGTAGGAGATCAAGCCCATCTTTGACCCCAAGCAAAAACAAGTTTTTATCTTTGTTGGGTTTGAGGTGAGGAAGACTAAAGACTTAACTAAGGACTCTAGTACCAGGAGTCCTAGTTCAAAACCAAACCATCCTAGTAAGGAGAAAAGGTTTAACCATTATGCACCACTACTACTCAGGCTAGACCATCCAACTCCAAAAACAAGCTTCACCCTCAGAAGCATGCTGAATCATCCAAGAAGATGAAGAAGGAGCTGGAAAATGATCAAAGCAAACCTTCTCCTCTAGACAAGACTCTTAGAAGGAAGCCTATGGGATGCATCATGTGTGGTAGTACTACTTATTATGCTAAGGATTGCATTTACAATCCTAATCCGTATGAACAAGAAGAAGAATTTTAAGAAGAAGAAAATAGCTTCGGAAGGAAAATCATTTTTCTTTAGAAGCATCAAAGTGAACCAGAAGATGATAGGTAGAAAATTATCTTCAGAAGCAAGTTTGGTTTCAGAAGAAAAAATGCTTCCGAAGCATTAAAGTCTACTGTAATGGATGCAATAGCTTCCGAATGATCAGTCTCTAAAACTTTCAAAGTCATAAAAACTTTTGAAGTTTGAAAGCCAAGTCAAATCTTCCAAAGATGGTGTGGAAGATGAAGCAATGCCATTTGACTGAAGTTTCTTCATCAACAGCAACGAAGGATCCTCAAAGCTTGCATATAGGATCAATAACTATTGAACTATCTTCAGTTCATCTTGATAAGCCCAAAACCAGCAAGGCATGGGTTTCCAAATGTAACTAATGATCTCTTTTTCATATGCCAGAACAACGAAAGACAAAAAGAAATGTCTAGATCATTGATAGTGGTTGTTTCAAGCACATGACTGGCAATGGCTCTTCGCTTCAAGACTTTGAGAAAATTATTAGAGGGCTAGTTGCTTTGGAGGTGAATCAGCTGGTTACAATACTAGAAGAGGCAGGGTCACTATTGGTAAGCTTAGCATTAAGAAGGTAAACTTTGTCAAAGAGCTTGAGTACAATCTTATGAGTGTATCTTAGTTTTATGACCAAGGACATAACATGCTCTTTACTGAGCATGAGTGCATTATTCTCAAGCCTAGGGTGATCATTCCTCAAGAGCATATTTTAATTAGAGCCTCCAAGAAAAGGAACATGTACAAGATGGATTTGAAGGAAACCTCCCCATCAAAAGAAGGATCTTGCTTTCTATCTAAAGCCAATAGTGATGTGTCTTTCCTTTAGTATAAAAGAACATGCCATGTAAACTTTAAGAACATAAATAAACTGATTTAAGAATGATTTGGTAACTGGAATGCCAAAGAAAGATTTTACAAGTGATGACCATTGTGTTGCATGTATTAAAGGAAAACAACACAAAGTGTCACACAAGCCAAAGGAAATGGACTCCATCACTAATCCCCTACACTTATTACACACGGATCTCTTTGGCCCCACAAGTGTAATGAGTTTAAGAAGAACTTCATACTACCTTGATCACAGATGATTTCATAAGATATACTCGGGTCTTCTTTCTTAGAAGTAAGGATGAGACCCCTGAAATCTTGAAATACTTCATTTGGAAAGTTAAGAATCAATGTGATCACAAGGTAAAGATCATAAGATGAGATCAAGGAATTGAATTCAAGAAGAAAATCCTTGATGCATTTTGTGATAAAAAAGGTATTTTAAGACAATATAGTGCTCCTAGAACTCCTCAACAAAATGGTGTTGCTAAAAAGAGAAAAAGGACACCTATTGAGGCTACAAGAACAAATGCTCTCTGACTCTAAACTGTCAATCACCTTCTGGGCAGAGGCAGTCAACATTGCTTGCTATGTGCAAAACAGAGTTTTAGTAGTCAAAACTCATGCTAAGACACCTTATGAAGTATGACACAAAAAGAGACCTTTCATTGGTTTCCTCAGATCATTTGGATGTCCATGCACCATCTTGAATACCAAAGATCATATAGCCAAGTTTGCTGAGAAAGAAGATGATGGATATTTCATTGGATATTATTCCCAAGCTAAGGCTTATAGAGTATACAATCTTAGAACTAGAATAGTTGAGGAGTCAGCCAATGTGACCTTTAATGAACACACTCTAAGTGTGAAAGGTTCTGGTTCTGATTGGCTATTTAATCTTGATTTAGTTACCAACTGCTTTAACAAATCTTGTGAAGGCGTTTTAGGAACAACAGGTAACATGTCTGCAGAAGATCCTGATCTAAGATTTGAGCTGAGAAAACCAAATGTTCAAATTTCTTCAGCACCAATGGTAACAAACCCTGTAAGTGGAATTTTGTCAACACTACGATGACAAATTCTTCAGCTGATACATCTGAGGTGCCAATCAATTCCAGCAATGTGGTATAAAACTCAAATGAAGGGATTTCCAATACATGAGGAGATGGAGATGGTGAAAGTGATCAAGAATTTCATGATGCTGACAACCACTCCACTGACGACAACATCAATGATGTTACACACTCTCTGGATCAAGTCACACTTGATGTGTGTGCTAATGTGGTTGGTGACACTCAATCACCAGATCTAAATTTCTTGAATTTGGATCTATCAAACCAACTTGCTTTGATTCCACAGCTAAGAATCCACAAGTCACATCCTACCCAAACATCATTAGTGACATTAAGACTGGGGTGAGAACAAGAGAACAAGCCCATGATCAAAATGTTTGCCTGCACTCTTGCTTCTTATCCCAGATTGAGCCAAAAAAAGTAAATGAAGCTTTAAGAGATGAAAGTTGGATTGAAGCAAGCAGGAGGAATTGCTTCAATTCAAAAGACAAGATGTTTGGAACCTATGTCCTCTTCCTCATGGGAAGATGCCAATAGGTACTAAGTGAGTTTTCATAAACAAGAAAGATGATAGAGGGCTTGTCATTAATAACAAGGCAAGACTAGTAGTCTAAGGGTACACTCAAGAGGAAGGGATTGACTATAAATATGTTTTTGCTTTTGCTACATCAAAGGATTTCAAGGTCTTCCAACACAATGTCAAGTGTGCATTTCTATATGGGCTGCTAGATGAAAAAGTGTATGTCCAGCAACCACCTGGCTTTCAGATCATTAGTGACAAACATCATTAGTGACATTAAGACTAGGGTGAGAACAAGAGAACAAGCCCATGATCAAAATGTTTGCCTGCACTCTTGCTTCTTATCCCAGATTGAGCCAAAAAAAGTAAATGAAGCTTTAAGAGATGAAAGTTGGATTGAAGCAAGCAGGAGGAATTGCTTCAATTCAAAAGACAAGATGTTTGTAACCTATGTCCTCTTCCTCATGGGAAGATGCCAATAGGTACTAAGTGAGTTTTCATAAACAAGAAAGATGATAGAGGGCTTGTCATCAATAACAAGGCAAGACTAGTAGTCTAAGGGTACACTCAAGAGGAAGGGATTGACTATAAATATGTTTTTGCTTTTGCTACATCAAAGGATTTCAAGGTCTTCCAACATAATGTCAAGTGTGCATTTCTATATGGGCTGCTAGATGAAAAAGTGTATGTCCAGCAACCACCTGGCTTTCAGATCATTAGTGACAAACATCATTAGTGACATTAAGACTAGGGTGAGAACAAGAGAACAAGCCCATGATCAAAATGTTTGCCTGCACTCTTGCTTCTTATCCCAGATTGAGCCAAAAAAAGAAAATGAAGCTTTAAGAGATGAAAGTTGGATTGAAGCAAGCAGGAGGAATTGCTTCAATTCAAAAGACAAGATGTTTGTAACCTATGTCCTCTTCCTCATGGGAAGATGCCAATAGGTACTAAGTGAGTTTTCATAAACAAGAAAGATGATAGAGGGCTTGTCATCAATAACAAGGCAAGACTAGTAGTCTAAGGGTACACTCAAGAGGAAAGGATTGACTATAAATATGTTTTTGCTTTTGCTACATCAAAGGATTTCAAGGTCTTCCAACATAATGTCAAGTGTGCATTTCTATATGGGCTGCTAGATGAAAAAGTGTATGTCCAGCAACCACCTGGCTTTGCAGATCCAGATCATCATGATTATGTATGCAAGCTTGACAAAGCTCTTTATGGGGTGCATCAAGCTCCAAGGAAGTGGTATGAGACACTGTCACAATATCTAGTTCAACATGGTTACAAAAAAGGTACTATTGACAGCATATTCTTCATCAATAGAACAGGGAATGACTTGATACTGGTTCAAGTTTATGTTGATGACATTATCTTTAGGTCAACTAATGAAAATCTATGCAAAGAGTTTGAGAAGCTTATGAAGAATATATTTGAAATGAGTGCCATGGGGGAACTAAATTTCTTTCTAGGAATTCAAGTAAAGCAAATTGACAATGGCATCTTCATAAACCAATCAAAGTTTGTATAGGATATACTAACTAGATTTCATCTGACTGATTGCAAGGTTTCTAAGACTCCCTTCCCATAGCCAGAAACCACTCCCTAGGATCTGATCTTGAGTGGGAGTGTGTGGATGAACATCAATATAGAGCTATGATTGGATCTTTTATGTACCTAACAGCCACCAGGCCTGATATCATATTTGCCACATGTATATGTACAAGATATCAAGCCAACTCCAAGATGTCATACCTAGATGCTTTCAAGAAGATTCTTAGATACCTCAAAGGAGCTCCCACACTAGGACTTTGGTATCTAAAGAACTTTGACTTCAATCAGTATGCATATACAGATAGTGACTATGTTGGCTACAATATGATTTCCAAGTCTACATTGTGTCTCAGAAGGATAGTCTCATTGCAAGAAGCAATCCTGCGTACTAAATCAACTACTGAAGCTGAATACATTGCTTTTACAAGCTATAAGTGCTTTGTACTGGTACTCAATATATTCAAGAAAAAAAAGACATGAATTTTTCTCAGAAATTACAAATTTTACACAAGAATTAAAGTTTTCACAGAGATTGTACATGAAAACATCTTTTCAACATCAACTTACACACAGTTTTCGCTTTTCCAACACAATGTAGTTTTTGCAAATTTTTTATGCAAAAACAATTCAAACAACCTTATGAAATGTAAAAACTGCAGGATCGGTGTTGGTCTCTCAACACAAGTTTTGTATCACACAAACTCATTAACTCACTCTGTTGATGAAGAGGAATCTTTAACTAAGTTAACAATAATATTGTAAGTTGATGAACACAAGAAAGGTTTTCAAGATACTTGTATATATTATTTCTCAACTCAGTATTACAAGACTCTTACAAGCATGGTTACATAAGTTACAATGAGAAACTATATATACTACTATCTACAACCGGTTATACTTGGAAAACCAGCTGGAATTTACCGCTAAGCAAATACTACATTGCTAGAAGTAAAATATCTAAGATAAAATAATATCCTAGATTACTGATGTTGATTAGTATCCTCCCCCTCGAAATTAGGACAAAGATTGTTATTTCTAGGTATGGGTGTCTTGGTTGTCTTATAATCTTTCATCTCAAATCTTTCTAAGATGTCCTTGACATACTTAGATTGATTGATGAAGAACCTTTCTTCCATCTGCTTCACTTGAATTCCAAGGAACAAATCCATCTTTCCCATAGAACTCATTTCAAACTTCTTCCTCATGATGCTTTCAAAGTCTTTGCACATTTGGTCATTTGAGGAACCAAATATGATGTCATCAACATAGACTTGAACGAGCAGCATGTCCTTCCTAGACTTCTTTATGAACAATGTCTTGTCTATGGTGCCTCTGGTGTAGCCATTCCTAAGAAGAAACTAAGACAGGGACTCATACCATAGCCTAGGTGCTTGATGCAGCCCATAAAGAGCTTAATCCAGTTTGCACACATAGTTGGGGTGCTGTGGGTCTTCAAATCAAGTGGATGACACACATAGACTTCTCTATCAATATCCCCATATAAAATGCACATTTGACATCAAGTTGATAGACAGTGAAGTTCTTGGATGCTGTAAAAGAAAGGAAGATTCTTATAGCTTCAAGTCTTGCAACAGGTGCAAAGACATCAGTGTAATCTATTCCTTCCTCCTATGTATAACCTTGAACAACAAGTATTGCCTTGTTCTTGATGATCAAACCTTTATCATCTCTCTTAGTTCTGAATACCCACTTGGTGCCAATAGGGACTTGTCCAGGTGGCAATGGATGCAAGTTCCATACCTTTTGCCTCTTGAACTGAAGCAACTCCTCTTGCATAACTTCAATCCAATTATTGTCCTCGAGGGCTTCTTCCACCTTCTTTGGTTCTACTTGAGAGAGAAAGCATGAGTACAAGCAGACATTCCTATTATGGGTCTGACTCCTAGTTCTCACACCTTCTAAGACATCCCCAATGATTTTCTTAGCTGGGTGAGTGTTATGTATCTTGAGCCTAGGGATCACATCTAGTTGCATAGATAGATCTAGATTTGAGAAGTTTTGCTCAGGGTTTTGAACAACATGACCAGCTGATGTCTCACACTCATTCAATGAGGACTAATTGAATGAATGAGTGACTGCATCAATGATATTCTACTGAGAAGTAGTATCAACAATTTCCTATTCCTCCAGATTACTATCTTTATCAGCTTGGTGTTGAATGCTGGAGTTATCAGCTGATGAGTTTTGAGGCTTAGTTGGCAGACAACTTGTTGTAGCTCCATGATTTCTTGATATGTTTAAACTTTCAAGACTTCTAGTAGTGGGAGCTTGTTCTTCAATTCCTCTTGGAGAACTAGGAAAAGGTCTGGGTAACTCAAACATTTGATCTTCATAGATGTCTCTTTGAGTTCTTGTAACAGCTGAAACATTCTCACAAGATGGTTTAGAATAGTTTGAAAACAATTCTAGATTGAAGATATGATCAGGCCCATTCCCTCTAACACAAGGAGTGTGCTTATTAACACAATGTTGGAATTTCCTTAAATTGTTTATTTTTAATATTATACACTCTATAAGCAATAGAGGTTGAGGAGTACCCAACAAAGATAGCATCATCTGATTTTTCAGCAAATTTTGCTAAATTGTCTTTTGTGTTGAGTATGGTACACCTGCTGCCAAAGGACCTAAGAAAGCCAATGAACGGTGGCCTCTTGTTCTATAACTCAAAAGGGGTCTTTCCATGGGGCTTAACAATAAGAACCCTGTTCTGCACATAGTATGTAGTGCTGACTGCCTCTGCCCAGAAAGTTAGAGGCAACTTTGAATCAGCTAACATGGTTCTTACAGCCTCAATAACTGTCCTCTTCCTCCTCTCAGCAGCACCATTTTGTTGAGGAGTTCTAGGATCACTGTATTGTCTGGCGATCCCTTTTGAGTAGCAGAATGAGTCAAGAACTTGATTCTTGAACTCAATCCCTTGATCACTTCTAATGATTTTACCCTGTGATCTTTTTGATTTTCAATTTTAAGAATAAAATATTTTAAAGTTTTAGCCGTTTCATCTTTAGTTGTCAAAAAGAATACCCATGTAAATCTTGTAAAATCATCAACAATCACAAGGCAGCATGATTTCCTTCCAATGCTCATTATACTTGTGGGACCAAAAAGATCCATGTACAATAAGTGTAATGGTGTGGTGATGGAGTTAACTTCTTTGGATTTGTGAGAAACCTTGTGTTGCTTTCCTTTTAGGCAAGCAACACAGTTTTCTTTATAGAAAAATTCCTTTATAGGCACACCATGTACCAAATTATTTTTAACCAGCTTATTCAATGTTTTAAAATTAACATGGCACACTCTTTTATGCCAAAGAATTGACTCATCACCATTAGCTTTGGAAAGAAACCATGATACTTCACACAGTGGAGAAGCATTGTTCATATCAAGCTTGTACATATCCCCTCTCCTGGGAGATCTAAGAAGCACCAATTCATGAGGAATTGTCATCCCGGGTTTAAGGATAATGCACTCATGTTCTATGAAAAGCATTTGGTGCTTTTGATCATAGAATTAAGAAACACTCAAGAGATTGTGTTCAAGCTGTTTGACAAAGTTTACTTTGTTAATGTTTAACTTAGCATTGGATACACTACCTCTACCAGAAATGTATCCTTCGACTTCACCTCCAAACTAAACAGGACCTCCATCAAAATGTTCAGATTGTTGTAGGAGAGATCTATTCCCTGTCAGGTGCCTGGAGCATCCACTATCCACAATCCATACATTTCCATTCTTGTCATGTGGATGTCCCCATACATAAGGTGAAATGATTAGATATTGTTGGAAACCCAAGCCTTGATGGTCTTGGGTTCTTCCAATACAGATGATATAACTGAACCAAATTGTATGCATACGGGTTCAATTATAGTTTTTGAAGAAGAGGCTTGGGGTGTAGCATCTTTTCTGGTCTTCAATTCCATACTATGGTTGACTTGTGTTGATGAGCCTGAGGAGGCTTGTGCAGCATGACTTGCTTCCGAAGCTTCTTTCTTTTTGGAAGAAGTCTTCACCACCTTTTCTTCTGAAGTAGCCTTCTTCTTGGAAGGTTTAAAAGAAATGTTTATGTTTCTTTGTTTTTCCTTTTTGCTTGTCTTCCAAAGCTATTTTCCTTTCGAAAGAATGAGTTTCTTCCGAAAGCAACTTGGCTTCGGAAACAAGCTTTCCTTTCTTTAACACTTGGACCATATGGTAAGGTCCAAATATGAAACCATCCTTGACTCCTTTTTTCTTAACATTGGTTGCAATGTGTGCTTGCTGGATTGTAGTAACAATCTTTAGCGATGTGGTTATGCAGGCCACATATTATGCATTCAATGTTAATCTTGGTGGGACATATGGGTTGTTGTTTCTTGCACTTCTTCTCTTCTTCAACAGCCTTTCCCTTTAGTTTATGATCCTTCAGCTGGATAGGAGTGTTGGTACCACTCACTTTTCCTAAATCAGAACCTCCAACCACTTGGAATCCAGTTGAGATGAATACACCCTTTTGCCTTGGGTCTGTTTTCATCTTAGTCTCAGCCACCTTTTTGGTAGTTTTTCTTGCTACCCTGATTTGGTTATTTCTTGCTTTGGTGGTCAAGGGTTTATCAACTGTGGGGATGAGATTTTCTACCTTATCCTTCTCTGTGGTGGTTTCCATTATTGCATCATTCTTCTGCTCACTAGGTAGTGGGTCAGCAGTTGGAACCTCTTGCTCATCAGTACCATATCTTGGCTGTCTAATAGACACAAGAGAGTGTGGTGGAGCAATTTCATTAGATCCCAACCCACTTTTGTTTTGATAGAATACCTTGGAGTGGGAGGATGATGCTATAATGGTGTTAAAGTTATGCTCTTGAATAGCATACTTCTTTGCTTTGGCCTCAACTATGACTAGCTGGGCTTGAGCTTCAGTCAACTTGGATATTAGATCTTTTATTTGAGTCCTATAGTTGGTGTGTTCATGTTTTAAAGAGGACATAGTTTTCTCTAACTCTTCAATTTTGAGCTTGTAGTTAGATTCTGCTCTCTTAAAATCAAATTTTAGGATATTTAAAGACTTAATATCAGATCTAATTTCCATGTTGTAGTCCTGATACAATTTAACCTTAGCAATACAAGCTAGAGTACAGAGGTGTTCATATACCTTGCTGTCTTCAGTTCCAGCCATGAGAGCTTGAGCAGGAGTGACATCTTGTACCATAAAGCTCCAGTCAACCTCTTGAGCAACAGCAGCGGTTTGTGGCTCAGTGGGTTTGGTTGCAGCCTTTGAGGTAGCAGGATGTCGGGAGGCTTGAGCTACTCCAGGATTAGATCTTAGAGCTTTACATTCCCTAGCAAAGTGACCAAGCTGGTTACAGTTGTAACATTTTGCCTTGCTTTTGTCAAACCCGAATTTGCTATTAGTTGGGTTCTGAGGAAATTTCCTTCCGGTTCTTTTGAAGAACTTATCTGCTCTGTAGGTTAAAAGAGCCATTTGTTGGACAATGTCCATGTATTCAACATCATCTGGGCTGAAACACTCTAGATCATCAAAACAGTATTGAAAATCTCCAGAGTGCTCATTCCCTAAAACAAAAGCATAACTCTCCTGGAAGGGAGTGTCTTGAGCTTGTTGAGACCTGGGTGTCTCAGGGAAAGTGATGTATGGCCAAGAGGATGATGATGGCTGTTGGGGGTAGTTGAGGTACAACTGAGGCTGGGGAGTTCTTGATCCTTCAGTAACATGTAAAGTATTATTGACTGTAGGATTTGAGGGTCTGTTCACTTGTTGGCTCTTCTGAGTCTCCATCTCAATACGGTATCCATCAAGGATGCTGTACAGTTGATTCATACTTAGAGTGTTGAGATTTTCGGTTCTCTTGATTGAGACACAGTAAAAAATCCACTCATGAATTTTCTCATTATGCCTCTTTTTCTCAAGAGCAACTCCCATAGTCTGAAGAGAGGTGATCAAGTCCATATGCCTGAAGTATTGTTGGCTCAAGGTCTCACCAACAATATAAGTGAAGTTTTCAAACTTCTGCTTCAGCATATCCTTCTTGGTCTCCTTGGATTTAGTGGAACCAGAGTACAACAGCTTCAAAGCATCAAAGAGTTCTTTGGCGGTCTCGCATTGCTTAAAGCCTGCCTTTATGGAGTTTGGTATGGCAGTGAGGAATACGGTCATTGCTTTGTAGTCGATGTCCAACCTCTTGAAGTCTTAATCAGAGTAGTCTTCAACAGCTTTCTCAATCATGGCGCCATTACTAGCTGAGTCCGCCACCTTTGGCTTGTAAGGACCATAAGTGATAGATCTCCACATGCGGCTGTCTTGGTACTTGATAAAACCTTCAATACGTTTGCACCAGGTTCCAAAATCATCAGAGGTGATGATAGGAGCCTTGGTCATGGTTCCCATTTCGAACTTAGAAAACTTTTGGTTAAGAGCTATTTGAGTGAAGTGAGTAAGTATGAGGAAACGAGGGTGATTTGGGATGGTTAGATCTCATAATCAAGAGCCTAAGAAGCTCTTATACCAATTGCAGGATCAGTGTTGGTCTCTCAACACAAGTTTTGTATCTCACAAACTCACTAACAATCACTCGGTTGATGAAGAAGAATCTCTAAGAAGAGGAATCTCTAACTAAGTTGACAATAATATTATAAGTTGATGAACACAAGAAAGGTTTTCAAGATACTTGTATATATTATTTCTCAACTCAGTATTACAAGATTCTTACAAGCATGGTTACATAAGTTTCAATGAGAAACTATATATACTACTATCTACAGCCAGTTATACTTGGAAAACCAGCTGGAATTTACTGCTAAACAAATACTATATTGCTAGAAGTAAAGTATCTAAGATAAAATAATATCCTAGATTAGGTAGTCATGATAGGTCCATGACTTACCTTTTGTCACCAACTAAGTATTGTAACTGTACTAACTGAAAAAGATAAACAGTGGATTAAAGTATGGTCAACTACATGGGAGTGGGAACAGGCAATGTAGTGTATCAGAGTTGTCAGCGGATGTCAAACAGCCCATACTTATGTCCACTGGTTCATATTTGATTCTTCCAAACGCAAAATAACTTTGGAAGAATAAATTCTTCCGAATCCATTTATACTTCGGAAGAATAAATTCTTCCGAAGCCATTTATACTTCGGAAGAATCAACTTCTTTCAAGTCTTCTGCAAGTCTTTGTGACTTCATTCTTTGGAAGACTTTGTCTTGGATCTTCTAAGTGTGAATGCTTCCGAAGGAGAATTACTTGGTCTTCATATACTTTGGAAGACTTGATTCTACCTTTGGAAGCTCTTCATATACTTCAGAAGTAAAACCACTCAGTCTCGGAAGACTTAGTTTTACTTTCGGAAGTTCTTCATACCTAAGCTTAGGAAGATCTTCAATTTGTCTTCGGAAGAAAAGCTTTAGCTTCCAAAGACTTCTTAAATTGTACTTCAAAATTATTTTAAGTGATGTTTTGGTTGCACCAGCCTCATATGATCCAACAAAAACTCATCCAAATTAGCTGTCAAACACGAATTCTTTTGTTTATATGAAAACTTTATAGTTATCATAAATTTTAATAACCTTGAAGTTTCACTTTCTGTTAATTTGACCAATTCAATCCAAAAAATCGATTTTCAAACCTTCAATTGTCAAAATGACTCAATTGAACCGTAACCCAATTAAATTGTCATCAAATCCACACCAATTGATCACTAATTTGACGTAATTTATCATTGTTTCAATCGAAACACCCAGCCGAGATGCTAAACAATTTAATTAACCCTCAAACTCGAACCAATGCATCCAAAACCTATTCTATATCACTCGCATAACACAGTCGACCTCTAATAGAATCCAAATCACCTTTAACTAGTGTAAATCGATCAACCAAAACCTTAGTTGAGCACCATAACTCCGATAGAAATAAAATTTAGATAGCTTATTTATTTCTAAAAAAGTTTAGAGACGTTTAAAAATGAATTATAAGACGTTGAAAAATATCAATCCTCTTAGAATTTTTTTTCCTTAATTTTATGTAAACTATATCTATTTAAATATACTTTTTAATCCAAAAATATGAGAAGTGAGAACAAAAATACTTATTAAATTGCTCATTTTGATAAATACTTTTAAAATCACCCATTTTAATAACTGAGTTTTCTATTAATACCAGTATAAGGCCCCGTTCCCTGAAACCTTACAGTTGGTCATTCACAACATCATTTATATCCAAACACATTAAGATTTATTAAGTAAATAAAACATTGCAGCGGAATAATTCATCAAAAACCATTTCATGATTTAATAAATACATTTACCAAGTAATACATCATCGTTTAAAAGATCACAAAAGATCACTTAGTTGTATAACAAAACAACATCATTATTATTGCATGAGATGGATGTCGGTCCTTGCCCGCCAAGTAGCTTCACCCCCGTGCCATCCTTAGCAACAAGATTACCTGCCAACTAAAAATACATATAAAAGTCAGCGTTGCTGAGTGAGTTCTAGTTTTATATAATAAAATACTATACTTTTAGAAAAAACCTTTCCTTTACTTCCGTTTGTGTTCACACAACATACGTACATCTTGATAATATCATTATTATCTTTTATCATCATTCATAATCGTTCGTTTTCGTACTTTCTTTCATTATTATCTTCCACTTTAATCTAGATCCTGTCATAAGCTATGCCCCATCATTTGTGCATGAAGCAACTGCCGTCTTGGGGTCAAGCGACAAGGATCCCGTTTTCGCACGTCTTGATCAGTTTCAAAGACTGACCCCCCTGTGTGAATTCTCATGGGTTAGCTAAACCCCACACAGTTGAGCTAACAACCCTTCATTGAGTTGAGAACTCCCTTTTTAATTTGCTTGCAAGACTTTCATTCATTCATTATGTTCCACTTCGTTAACATTGTCTTCCACTTTCATTATATAGTACTTACATTCATAAGCATAACACGCCACGTAAAGTCACATCATACATAACATGGGACAACATCATCATAAAATGCATACATATAAACAAGCATAAGCCACCATAAAACATCATTTCTTAGCACTTAAATTCTACTTCCCCAAATCTCAGAAAATTCTAAGTCCTTATGGAAATGCAGATGAGCAAACCAATGCGGATGAATAGACAAATGCGGATGAACAAAAGAAATGCGGATGAACAAATGCGGATGTTCATACTCAGAAATATTCTAAGTGTCAGGAAATGCGCATGAACCAAATGCGGATGTTCATACTCAAAAATATTCTAAGTGTCAGCAAATGCGCATGAACCAAATGCGGATGACTAAAACAAATGCGCCTGAACACTGTGGCAAATACGCATGAACAAAAGAAATGCGCATGATCACTGTAGCAAATGAGCCTGAACAAAACACTTATGCAAATATTCAAATATAAATACAGATGAACAAAACCAACCTGCAGTTGCAACTTATGTTATATTCAGTTCCAAATCCTCATTCTTATACATTCTTAGCCTAGATCTAGCATGCTAAACACTTAGAACAAGCATACAATCATAGAACTCGATCAAACATTTGAAAACACACACCCACACTCATAACAGGTGCAAAAACACAAATCAGATCATGCTGTCGGTTGTAAAATAGTAGGTACTATGCATTTCAGCCCCAAACAAGTTTAAAACAAGTAAAACCTAGGATCTAGAACTCACCTTAACAGCTTACGAGTAAGACTTCTTCAAAACCATGAGCAACCTGGAGTTCAAGCACCTAAACACACAGAAACATCCAACCAAACACACAGAAACACACAAGAATCAGTCCAGCAGCTCAAACACAGCTGAAACAGAACAGGAAATGCAAGAAAACCTTACTTATAAGCAGATCTTCCTCCTTCTCTCTCTAGAAATTGATTTGTAGCTCCTCTCTCTCTCTCTCTAGCAGCCAAGAAATATTTGTAAAGTGAGAAGTGTGGGCTGTCATACTTCCTTTAAATCTCATAAAGGTGTAAGTTTGCCACTTGCATAGCTTTAACCCCTTGACTTGGGACATTTCACCCTTTCTTCTTTTATTCTTCTTTTCTTTTAAATTTCTAGGTGTTACAAGTCCACCCCCCTTATATAGGTTTTGTCCCTGAAACCTGTCATTTCTCGAACAGCTGTGGGTAATGCTGTCTTATCTCTTCCTTAGTCTCCCACGTAGACTCGGATCTCTTCCTGTGCCTCCACTATACTCGTACTAGTGGAACCACTTTATTCCATTGCCTCTTCTCTTTTCTGTCTATGATGGCCACTGGCTGCTCCAAATAATTGAGTCGTTCATCCACCTCAATGTCCTCCAGTGGCACAATCATTTCTTTATCGGCTAAGAATTTTCTAAGATGAGATACATAGAATCTTGGATGAATTCCACTTAACTCATCGGGCCGCTCCAACCTGTAGGCCACCTTTCCTACCCGAGCCATGATTCGGAAAGGCCCTATATATCTCGGGCTCAACTTACCTCGCTTTCTAAACCAGATGATCCCCTTCCAAGGTGAGACCTTCAACATGACTCTATCACTCACCTTGAATTCCATCGGCCTACGCCTCTTATCGGCATACAACTTCTGTCTATCTTTTGCCACCTTCATAAAGGCCTCGATCTTTTCCAACTTTTCAGTCGTAGCCTCGATCACCTCAATGCTCCCCAACTCCTTCTGCCCGATGTCTCCCCAACATACAGGCGTCCTACACTTCCTACTGTATAGCAGCTCATATGGTAGCATACCAATGCTGGTATGATAGCTGTTGTTGTATGAGAATTCGACTAACAGTAAGTGTTCGTCCCAACTTCCTCCAAAATCAATAACACATGCTCGGAGCATATCCTCAAGCGTCTGTATGGTTCTCTTTGATTGATCATGTATCTGAGGATGATAAGCTGTACTGATGTGTAGTCTCGTACCCATCGCATCATGGAATCTCTTCCAAAACTTAGATGTAAACCGAGTGTTAAGGTCAGACACTATAGACATCGGTATACCATGACGAGTCACAATCTCTTTTAGGAAAAGGTCAGCCAACCTCTCAGATGAATACGTCTCGCGGATCGGTAGAAAATGAGCACTCTTCGTCAAACGGTCAACTATCACCCATATGACATCGTACCCCCTCCCCGTACGTGGTAACTTCGTAATGAAGTCCATGGTGATGTGCTCCCATTTCCACTCGGGTATATCCAAAGGTTGTATCTTCCCGTATGGCTTCTACCACTCCACCTTCACTTGCAAGCAAGTAAGGCACTTGCTCACATACTCCGCTACATCACGCTTCATACCCGGCCACTAGTAATCTTTCTTCATATCATGATACATCTTCGTAGCATCAGGATGAATTGAGTATCGAGTCTTATGAGCTTCGTCCATGATTTTCCCTCGTAGGTCTCCATAACAAGGGATCCACATCCGCCCGAAGCGGGTTCTAACTCCGAGAGTGTTCTCACCCAACTCCGAGACTAGACCTTTCATTCTTTCGGAGTTGATTTGATCTTCCTTCAGCGCCTCATCTTGAAATTCCTTGAATTGTGTCACCACATCAGAGGTCATAACCAACTGGTAAGCTTTCACTCGGATTGGCTCGGGTCTCTCCTTTCGACTGAGGGCATCCGCCACCATGTTGGCCTTGCCCAGATGGTAGTGGATCTCACAATCATAATCTTTGATCAACTCTAACCATCTCATTTGCCTCATATTGAGATCCTTTTGCTCGAAGAAGTACTTCAAGCTCTTATGGTCAGTGAAGATAGTGCACTTCGTTCAGTACAAGTAGTGCCTCCAAATCTTCAATGTAAAGACCACATCTGCTAGCTCTAAGTCATGAGTAGGGTAATTAGCCTCATGGATTTTTAACTGTCGGGACGCATAGGCCATTACCTTCCCCCGCTGCATCAGTACGCAACCCAACCCCGAATAAGAAGCATCGGAGTAGACCACTAAGTCATCTCTCCCTTCAAGCAATGTCAAGACCGGAGCTTGAGTCAGTCTCTTCTTTAACTCCTCAAAAGCATTTTTCTGTTCCAGACCCCATATAAACTTCACCTCCTTGCGGGTCAACTTGGTCAATGGTGAAGTTATCTTGGAAAATTCTTAGATAAATCTTCTGTAATAGCCGGCCAAACAAAAGAAACTGTGGATCTCGGATGGCGTCTTTGGAGTCTTCCATTGCATCACCGCCTCCACCTTTGTCGGGTCCACCATAATCCCTTTGGAATTAACCACATGACCTAAAAACTGAACTTTCCGCAACCAGAACATGCATTTGGAGAACTTAGCATACAGCTTCTTTCTTCTAAGCGTCTCCAATACCTCACGAATGTGCCCGGTATGCTCTTCTTCGCTTCTCGAATAAATCAGGATATCATCGATAAACACAATCACTGATTTATCCAACATCGGTCGACACACCCGATTCATCAAATCCATGAAAGCAGCTGGCGCGTTGGTTAAACCAAAAGACATGAAGAGGAATTCATAATGTCTGTATCACATCCGAAACGCAGTCTTCGGGATATCCTACTCCTTAACTTTTAGCTGATGATAACCAGATCAGAGATCTATTCTTGAGAACCAACTGGCACCGTGGAGCTGATCAAACAGGTCATCAATCCTCGGTAGTGGATACCGATTCTTCACCATTAACTTATTCAGCTCACGGTAGTCAATGCACATCCTCATGCTATCGTCTTTCTTCTTTACAAACAAGACCGGAGTACCCAAGGGAGAGATACTTGGTTGGATAAACCCCTTATCCAGCAACTCTTGTAACTGGACCATCAGCTCCTTCATCTCTGAGGGAGCTAGTCGATACGGTGTCTTGGCAACAGGTTGGGCACCGGCTATCAAATCGATCTGGAACTCGATCTCGCGGTCCGGTGGCACACCTGGTAAATCTTCCAGGAACATGTCTGGGAAGTCACACACGACCAGTACATAGGACAATCGTGGTCTCAACGCGTCCACATCCTTCATATAAGCCAGGTAGGCACTACATCCACGCCTCATACATTTCTCATCCATAACCATAGAAATCATCTTCGTAACCGCAGTAACTCGATCACCATAAATCGTCACTGAACTCCTATCTAACGCAATCAACCGAATCATCTTCTTGCGACACACAATATTTGCCTCATAGGCTGCTAGCCAATGTATCCCTAGAACCACATCGAATCCGTCTAGGGGCATCACAAATAATTTAGCAGAGAACCTATGGTCTTCCAACTCTATGTCATAATTCTCTATCAGATCAGAAATCCTGGTAGACTTACCAATGGCAGTTTCTACGTCGAAGGGCTCATCAATCTTTCTACTCCTAACAGGCAACTTAGCACAAAATGCAGCAGAAATAAAACTCTTACTAACACCAGAATCAAATAGTACAGAGGCACAAGTTTGGTTTACTAAAAGGTACCTGACACAACATCGGGGTCTACCCTAGCCTCCTCCCGGGTCATAGTAAATGCTCTGGCTTTTGCCTTCGGCCCCTCCCCGGAGCTCTCGGCCCTAGGCTTCTTGCAATCCCTGCTCAGATGGCCCTCTTCCCCACAGTTATAACACCTCATCACCCCACACTCCTTTGCCATATGACCAGGCCTCCCACATTTGAAGCAGATGTTTGATCCCCACTTACACTCCCCCGCATGGTCTCTTCCACACTTACCACACTTCCTCATCCCCGTACCTACCAAGACTACCCTCCGGTCATCCATCCTTGCCTTCTTGTTGCTCGAGGTAAAACCACCACGACCAAATTGTTTCCCGTTCCAGTTCATGTCACCACCACCCTTTTTGTTCACCTCCACCACTGTCACTTCTTCTTTCTCATGATATAACCTTCCTTCCAGATCAACCACCGACCTAAACGTGCATGGTCGGGCGGTGATCATGTGCCTACGGATATCCACCAGCAGACCCTGTATGTACCTCTTGATCTTTCTCGACACCGGCGTCACCTGGTCTGGCACCAGCCTTGCCATCTTGTTGAACTTAGTCGTGTATTGGTGGTGTGTCACGGTTCCTGCTTCCAACTGTAGGAACTCTCTCTCAATCTTGTCAGGCTCCTTGTGAGGACAAAACTCCTCGATCACCATCTTCTTTAACTCACTCCGCCTCATTCTTCCAATCGCCCTGCCATCATTCATAATCGTTCGTTTTCATACTTTCTTTTATTATTATCTTCCACTTTAATCTAGATCTTGTCATAAGCTATGCCCCATCATTTGTGTATGAAGCAACTACCGTCTTGGGGTCAAGCGACAAGGATCCCGTTTTCGCACATCTTGATCAGTCACAAAGACTGACCCCTCTGTGTGAATTCTCATGGGTTAGCTAAACCCCACACAGTTGAGCTAACAACCCTTCATTGAGTTGTGAACTCTCTTTTTAATTTGCTTGCAAGACTTTCATTCATTCATTATGTTCCACTTCGTTAACGTTGTCTTCTACTTTCATTATATAATACCTTACATTCATAAGCATAACACGCCACATAAAGTCACATCATACATAACATGGGACAACATCATCATACAATGCATACATATAAACAAGCATAAGCCACCATAAAACATCATTTCTTAGCACTTAAATTCTACTTTTCTAAATCTCAAAAAATTCTAAGTCCTTATGGAAATGCGGATGAGCAAACCAATGCGGATGAACAGAGAAATGCGGATGAACAAAAGAAATGCGGATGAACAAATGCGGATGTTCATACTCAGAAATATTCTAAGTGTCAGGAAATGCGCATGAACCAAATGCGGATGTTCATACTCAGAAATATTCTAAGTGTCAGGAAATGCGAATGAACCAAATACGGATGACTGAAACAAATACGCTTGAACACTGTAGCAAATACGAATGAACAAAAGGAATGCGCATGATCACTGTAGCAAATGTGCCTGAATAAAACACTTATGCAAATATTCAAATCTAAATGCGAATGAACTAAGCCAACCTGCAGTTGCAACTTATGTTATATTCAGTTTCAAATCCTCATTCCTATACATTCTTAGCCCAGATCTAGCATGCTAAACACTTAGAACAAGCATACAATCACAGAACTCGATCAAACATTCGAAAACACACACCCACACTCACAACAGGTGCAAAAACACAGATCAGATCATGCAGTCGGTTGTAAAACAGTAGGTACTATGCATTTCAGCCCCAAACAAGTTTAAAACAAGTAAAACTGAGGATCTCGAACTCACCTTAACAGCTTACGAGTAAGACTTCTTCAGACACGTGAGCAACCTGGAGTTCAAACACCTAAACACACAGAAACACATAGAAATCAGTCCAGCAGCTCGAACACAGCTAAAACCGAACAGGAAACGCAAGAAAACCTTACCTACAAGCAGATCTTCCTTCTTCTCTCTCTAGAAATCGATTTGTAGCTCCTCTCTCTCTAGCAGCCGAGAAATGTCTGTAAAGGAAGAAGTGTGGGCTGCCATACTTCCTTTAAATCTCATAAAGGTGCAAGTTTGCCACTTGCACAGCTTTAACCCCTTGACTTGGGACATTTCACCCTTTCTTCTTTTATTCTTCTTTTCTTTTAAATTTCCGGGTGTTACAACCAGTTAAAAAAACTCTAGAAATCTCTGTAATTGTTTTACATTTTAAAGTAGTTTAGTCAGAAACGCTGTCAATTGAAATATTATTTAAAGAGGCTTAGTCTTAACTGCCGTAAATGAAAAAATTATTTAAGTTGTATTGTTTAAGGGTAGGAACAGCTTCACTTGTTCTATCTTTTAAAGTGGTTTCACATATATCTCTATTCGCATTTAACTTTTGAGTAAATTTTATGATTGCTACCTGTGATTTTATATAAATCTTAAAATTAGTTCCTTATCTTTAAAATTTGTAAATATAGTCTTTATTTTTTTTAATTTCTCTTTATTTTTTAGTCCAAGACTCTAACCTTTTTTTCACTCAAGCGTAAAAAAAATTTCTTTATAACATGCCAAATTATGGACTGAGTTCTTTTTCTAAAAAAACATCACTCTTTAATGTAGAGTAAATTACAATTTTTGTACTATATAATAAGCCAAATTATGGACTAGGTCCTTTTTTTGTCTTTTTATTTTTATAACATTTGTTTATTAGGATTTATTCATCTCCTCTTTTTATAATACCTAGATTAAAATGTTTGTTTTTGAAGATGAAACAATTGATTATACTTGCTAATTGAATACACGTTCTAGCTAGCTTCTTGCCCAAATTGTAGGTAAAATTAATAAAGTATAAATAGGACAAATATAATATTTTCACCATCAAATCCACACATAAAGTAAATTTTACACATTCTAGCTAGCTTCAACTTTTTTAATTCCTTCCATGCATTCACAGTAAACAAAGATACAAATAACAAACATGCTATGGTCATATTTTCTGACTACCGAAATATAACCCTTTGTTCGTTAATGACAACTCGGATTTCATTGTTCGCAACACATAACTATTACCTGCACGATAGATGAATTATTATCTTTGTGTAATTTTGAGGTTGAGCAATGGGTTTGGAGAGTAGAACGAGACACTTGCGGTGGTTTCCTATGCACCCAAACTCAATCGTAGTTCTCGGGAAGCATAGAAAGAGATCAGTACTACAAAATTGGCATTAGATAATGTTTACGTTGCTTTTAAAGATTCGAGTACATCGGATCAGGAAGCAACAATTACTCTAAAGGATTTTCCAAAGGCAACGACACCGATCTTGATTCGCCAGGAGACATTCCGTATCATAACACCGCCACCGATGGTTATTGTTGGGAGGTTTTTGTTGCCGCTCCTCTTCAATTCGTGAGCCAGAAAATGTTACAACTTTGCTTTTTCTATAATTACCTTGTTTGTTTGACATAGTAGTTATATGTTCATATTTCCTTATTTTACAGCATTAAATTAGGCAAGTAAGCAATCATAGTAAATAATGTTATAAATGAAAATACAAAAATACTCTTTGTTAACATTTGGAATTAACAAAAGTCAAAGTATTGGATTAAAAAACATATCCGTAAGTTATATATATATATATATATATATATATATATATATATATATATATATATATATATATATATATATATATATTGTATCTACCACATTCACCTTTCATTACTTGATGTTTTTCTCCTAAATTCATCATCTTCAATATAACAAGATTTAGAAATGTTATTGCAAGTTTTGTTACAAATTTTGTGACATTACCAACCGCAAAAGTGGGAAAAACACCTAAAAAGTCAGGAGGATCATGAGGGGATAATGCGGTTTGCAACACGGAACAGTTTGACAATCACGTCGAAGGAAAAAAAAAATACAAAGGAAAAGTAAAATACAAGTTAAGCTTATATGAAATATTTATTTTCTATAGTATTTTATTTATGTTATAATACCACTCATATTTACCACATTCAACTCTTTTCTTGAATTATATTTGACTGAGTAATTGTGACAGTGATGTCCACAATGATGTCTAATTTTTAGTTTCATCCGTATTCAAAAAGATTACGAGAATACACACCCTTGAGCTTTTATACATTTCTTTTGTTGTTATCACGTTATAACACCAGCAATCATCAAACCCATTGTTCGGTCTTTTATTCCTTCAACTGTTACACTGAATCTAAACAGAAACTCACCACCACAGCTTGTTTGATACTTAATTGTGTAAACAGGTACCAACAAAACGATGAACAATGAAAACTATGTATTCGATTAATGAATCATTAAAAAATTCAGTACATATACATTCAGCATTTAACAAACTGAAAGAAATTTACAATAACAGTCCTTCTAACATCTTGGAATTACAAAACATACCCAAACTTTTCTAACAAACTCCCCTCTAATTCTAAGATGTTAAGTCAAAATCTCAACACTATGAAGAAACCTCATCTCTTCAAATTTTACTCTTGGTAAAGGCTTTGTTAGCACATCTGCTCTTTGCAAATCACCTCTAATAAAATCAACTTGAATTTGATTTCGTTCTATACACTCCCTAATAAAGTGATACCTAGTATGAATATGTTTTGACCTTCCATGAAAAACAAAATTTTTCATTAATGCAATTAGAGATTTATTATTAACTAACAACACCACCTTCTTCTATTCTTTCCAGTCAACTCTTCAAGCAACCCACTCAACCACACTGTTTGATAGGTTGCAGAGGTTGCAGCCATGAATTCTGCCTCACAACTAGATAATGCTACTGTCTGTTGCTTTTGTGAAAACCATGAAACAACAGAATCATTATAATAGAAAACATTCCCTGATGTGCTACTAGCATCATCACAATCAGTTGAATAATTGTTATCACTATAGCCTACTAATGCACTTCCTTCAAACTTCCTGTAGTTAATTCCATATTGCACTGTGCCTTTTATATATCTGACTAAGTGTTTCACTGCTTTCAAATGAATCTCCTTTGGACTCTGCATAAATCTGCTTACATAACCCACAATATCTGGCCTAGTTTGGGTTAGATATCTTAATGAACGTACCAAACTTCTATAAACTATTGGATCTACATCCTTCCCTTCCTCCTCCTTTGATAATCTCAATCCTGGTTCCAAAGGTATTCTTACTTCATACTTCATTACAATCTTCTGACCCCGCTAATTTAACTAGCTCAGCTGCATACCCAGCTTGTTTGATCTGAACACCCTCTTCACTTTACTGAACTTCTGTTCCCAGATAATAACACAACAATCCCAAATCAGTCATCTCAACTTTCAACTTCATTTGCTCTATAAACTTCTTCACCTCTTATGTGTTACCAACAAATCATTAACATACACACCTAGAATCAACACTGAATTATCTATGTGCTTCACATAAACAGCTTGCTCATGTTGACACCTTCTAAATCCTAACTCCTTCAGAACCTCATTAAGCTTCAAGTTCCAAGCTCTAGGTGCCTGTCTTAAACCATAGAGAGCCTTCACCAGTTTGTAAACTTGTGCCTCACAGCCTTTTTTCTCATACCCTTCAAGCTGCCTCATAAACATATTTTCATTTAACACACTATGTAGAAAAGCTTCTTTCACATCTAAATGATACACAATCCACCTTATTCTTACTGACAAGGCTAATATTAACCTGATTGTCTCTATTCTAGCTAAAGGTGCAAAAGCTTCTTCAAAATCAATTCCTAGCTGTTGCATATATCTTGCAACAAGTCTAGCTTTGTGCTTTGTGACTTTCCCTGATGCATCTCTTTTCAGCTTATATACCCATTTCAATCCAATTGGGTTACACCTTGAAGGCGGTTCAGTTAGAACCCAAGTCTTGTTCCTCTTTATAGCCTTAATTTCCTCATCCATTACTGCCTTCCATTTACTATCTTTTACAGTCAACTAATTGCTCTGTAGTTACTTCTTGACTTGGGAGATATGAGTTCCTTAATTGTTATACCGATACCATATCTTTATTCATCTGTCTAGAAAAATATTGTTCATCATATATGATAAACTCATCAACCCATAAGCAACACTAGCTTGCTCACTACTAAAATAGTTAGTCTAGTCCCATCTTCTTTCTTCCTCATACTACACATCCCTATTCATAATAATCTTGTGTTTTGGCAACATGATATATCCTATGAGCCTTTGTACCTTGTTCCACCCCCAAATACACGATAGGCACACTTCTATCATCCATTTTTTTCAATGTATGAGACATCACTTTAACATGTCCCACACATCCAAATACTCTTAAATGTTATAGCTCTGGTTTCATCCCTTCAAAGCCTGATAGGGTGTGCAATCCTTCAGTGCTTTAGTGTAGACCCTATTAAGAACATAGACTGAATATCTAACTCTTTCTGCCCAGAAGGTCTGTGGTAATTTCATTGCGTTTAACATGCTTCTTGTCATGTTCAAGAAAGACCTCTTCCTTCTTTCTATTATTCCATTCTGTTGAGGGGAATAAGGGGCAGTTAGTTGTCAAGCTAGTCCATTCTTGTCATAGAATGAATTAAATTCTTGAGAGGTAAACTCTCCTCCCCTATCAGATATCAAACATTTTATCTTTAGATCAAGCTCATTCTAAACTTTCATTTTAAATAGCTTGAAAGTTTCAAATGCTTGATCCTTACTTTTAAGCATGTAGACCCACATATAACGTGTACAATCATCCACCAGAAGCATAAAGTACCTATTACCTGCTTGTGTAGTTGGGATGATTGGTCCACATAGATCCATTGACACCAGCTTGATGGGTTCTGTGATCTATAAGATGTACTTGTCGGGAATGATTGCCTTGGATGCTTGCCTGCCATGCATGCTTCACACAACATAGTAGGCTAATTTATCCGGGGAACTCCCCTTACCATTTATTTACTTGTCATGGTTCTTAATGAATCAAAATTCACATGACCCAGCCTGTCATGCCACAACCAGGGTGTGCTTCCAATCTTTAAATGAAAACATATGGGTGACCCAATACCCAGTCTTGCCTTATACAGCCTGTTCGGGGATCTTCCCACTTTTATTAATAGTTTTCCATTCTTTTCATATAACCACAGAAAGTCCCCTTTCATCTTTACTTCGCAGCCCCCTTCAGTTGCCAGTCTTAGGCTCAAAATTTTATTTCTTAAGTGTGGAATGTAGTAAGCGTCAGATAGCATTCTCTGCTCCCCATTCTTACCTTCTCGGATCACAACTCCTCTGCCATCAATTTCAACACAAGAGTTATCACCAAATCTGACTTTTCCACCCATATTCTTATCTAATCGAGCAAACAATGGCTGATCACCAGTCATGTGATTTGAGGCTCTATTATCAAGATACCAATAGGTACCTTTGTTTGCATCTTCCAAATCTACCTCGTACCTTGCAGGAAGCACCCTATGTTCATTCAAGAACACTAACTCCTTCTTGGCGTCCTCATGTACTTTCATTAGCAAGGCAGGTTCTTCCACATTGTCTTGGGTGAGGTTTGATTCTAAGTCCAATGGTTTCGAAGTTTGGCATTCAAAGGCATAATGTCCAAGTTTATCACACTTGAAACACTATATCTTTGACTTGTCTTTCTTGAATCAGCCTCCTTTCCTTTGTGGTTTGTCAATTCTTCTCACTCAGTCCTGAACCTTGAGTTCCCTCTGTACTTTTTCCCCACTTCTTACTCTTTAACTCAGAATCTTTCCATTTAAACTGCCATTCTGCTTATGTCAGTAACAACTGGTCTTCCTTAGCTGAGTTTACTTTTGTCTTCATGCCGGTTCTTTCTTCGAACGCCTTTAATTTTCCGATCGCTTCTTGAAGGAGCATGGTTTCAAGATCCGCAAATTGTTCTATTAAAGCAACAATTTGAATGAACCTCTCTGGTACTGCATCAACAAATTTTCGAACGAGAACCGATTCCCCATACGCCTCCCCAATTCGGATGCTCTCAATGATATCGCACTCATCCTTCCAGCGAAATCATCGATGGTTTCGTTGTCCTTCATTTTAAGACTTTGAAATTCATTCTTTAAGGTCTGTAGCCTGGCCTTCTTCACACGATCAGCACCGACAAATTTGGCTTTCAGCGACTTCCAAATGTCCTTTGCGGTCGTCAGGTTGGCTACCTGCAACACCATTTCTTTTGGTATCGCCTGAAACAAGTACGCAATTGCTGCACTGTTCTTTTTGGGATCAACTATTGTTCCCACGGTCGGTTCAGTCACTTCCCATAGACCGTGAACATTGAAGACCGCCTTCGATTTTACCGCCCATATGGTATAATTCGAGATCGTAAGGATAGGGCACTGTAATGGAATCATTGTGAAGTTATCCCTTACCGCCACGACATTCCCGGCGGTTGCATCAGCCATATTCGTCCTTCGCTTGTAAGTCTGACCGAACCATGAATTTAGGCTTCCACTTAATCAAGGGTTTTGAGCTTCTTCTCCTTGAAGCTCTGATCCCAAACGTAAATCGGTACCAAGAAAACGATGAACAATGAAAACTGTGTATTCGATTAACGAATCATTCAAAAATTCGGTACATATACATTCAGCACTTAACAAACTGAAAGAAATTTACAATAACAGTCCTTCTAACATCTTGAAATTACAAAACAAACCCAAACTTTTCTAACAAATTAGGATTTTGCTTTATTACTTCTCTCTTGTCCAAATCCCTACAATCATCCAGGTTACAATCAATGGAAACCTGTTTTCGTCTTATCTATATGTGTTATTTAAAGCATTGAAAACACCTGAAGTGTCTTTTTTTTACATTTAGTGTTGATCCACTAATAATTATAATAATAATATTAACACGAAATAATAGGAAAATTCTAGAAATCAAGGTTTTAGATCTACTTTGGAACAAAAAGGAAAGAGTAAACACAAACCCAATCCACATCTATTTCGTTGTTTGCTATAAGTACTAACGAGTTTCCTTACCCCGCCGCTTCTACGGCGGCATCGTGCGTGGCGAGTTTTCGTACTATGTTTACATCAATACCCAAGTCATTTCCAATTAGGTCCAAACGTATACTGAATCGAATTTATACCAACAGGTATACTTTAAGTAAGTTGTACAGAAGTATACTTGAAACTTTAAAAACTCATGGGAGAGGGTTCAAAACGACATTTTACAAAGTTTTTAAAAAATTCTAGAGGTGAAAGTGAAAATATTGATAATAAGGCGTATATAAAAAACACATGGGTGTTTTATATTTGACCGAGTCAATTCGGCTTTTAATATAAAAATATAGACAAATAAGAATAACTTATAAGTTGTACGTAAGGTATTTATAAATACAAACGTAACAAATTAAACTGGAATTTTAAAACCTTGAGGAGGTGAAATTGACATATCAAAAACTTTTTAAAAAGTGAAACAAAACATAAATTAAAAAAGATGCATATCGAGGGGTAAACCGTAACTTTAAAAACCTGAAGAGGTGAAATTTACATATCACAAAGTTTTTAAAAAGTAACAAAACATATATAAAAAAGATTGTGAGTCGTGGGGTTCAAACCAGACCGTAACACGATTGGTCACTAGAGTGGATGGACGTTAAATAAGTCCGTTAAGTGGGTGTGAAATAACCAAATTACCCCTTATCTTTAAAAAATACCACCGCAAATCACTATCACCACCATCCACCAATACCCCACCGGCAAACACCTCCACCGGGACTACCGCTGTTACAACCTCCGTCAACATCACCACTAGCTCAAACCCATCGGAAGCTCTGCCACCCCTTCCCTCTGGCATCGACTGCCACCTCAACAAGCACTGCGGCTCAATAGATCTAAACTACCACCATCGCAACCTACCACTACCACTATCGGCCACCTGCTCGATTGAAGCCCTAACCACCTGCTCGATTAAAGCCCTAACCACCTGCTCAATTGAAGCCCTAATAAATCGGATGTGGTGTGTTGGGTTCAACAATAGATAAACTGAAGCTTTCCAAAGCACAATCAAAGCCAACTGAAGATCTCATTGTACAAGTTCAGAGACCAAGGTGATCACAACAAAAACAACAATACAAGACAAGTCAACATGACAAAGTCAACATCAATACAATTAGAAAGTCAAAATTAGGTCATATTGTAATAATAAGATAAATAGACCCGCTAGTGCATTTTTACAAGTGTGGTTCTTTTGTGTGTGTTTCTCATAGTGTAAATCATCACCCAAGGAGAAATCCTCTCCTTTGGGTGGGTTTGATTTCATCAGCCATCTATGATTCTCATTGTAACTTGTTTATCAACATCAATGAAATCATAACATTATTATTATCCATCTCTTTGTTCTTTGATTCACACACATACACCCATCTTAATTTTGATTTCTAGATCTGAACGTGATGAATCCTAAGATCCAAGCTCAACGAATCTGAAATTCTTGATTTAGCAAAATGGTATCAGAGCTGTTGGTTGCTGGATTTATCTAGTTTTTAGATCTGATTTCATCTTTAATGATGTCAAGAACAATGAAGAAAAGAAGAAAAATGAAGAACAAAGTCCCTGTTCATCAAAAACCTATCTGTTCATACCCAAAATAAGAAGAAAAACCAACAAATCTGTTCAATTATGGTACGATTTGAAGAATCGTGAACATGTTCATGATTATTTCTTCAAAATTTGATGCAAATTGAACAAGATTATCATTAAAAAAAGAAGAAAACCCATCTGTTCATCTCAAAATCAAGAAGAAAAATCATCAGATCTGTTCTAATATGGTACGATTTGAAGAAATATAATTATTCCCTGGATTATTCCTTCAAAATTCGATGCAATTGAACATGATTATCATTAAAAACGAAGACAAGATGAAGAAATAGAAGCTACAGCTGATTTCTCGACCTGCACTGCGGTGTGAAATCGAATTTTGTTCAAGTCTCAAAACAAATGCGGATGAACAAAAACAAATGCGGATGAAGCTTGATCAAATGTGAATGACTTGTCACCAAATGCGGATGCCTTGTCACCAAATGCGGTTGACTTGTAAACAAATACGGGTACTTTAAGCACAAATGTGGATGCATTGAAAACAAATGCGGATGTTGGTTAACAAATGCTGATGTTGAACATACTAATGCGGATGTTTAACATGCCAATGCGGATGAGGAAGCACAAGACCGCGCTGCACGAAAATGGACATAACCTGGGCTACGAGCCTCCGTTTCCGACGTGCTACCAGTCAAAACGACCGTGGAAACGAGGGCTACGTCAGGGTAACCAGCCATAGGCGGGTTATCCCCTTATTTTTCCAAAATAAGGCCTCTAAATGGGTATTTTGGCCACTTTTGTGTTTTTGAACTTTGATTTCATTTCGTGCACAACATCAACATCAACAACAACATCATTAACAACATCATCATCAACAACAACATCATCAACAATAAAAATATGATGAACAGATGACTACAACAAACAAGAAAATAAAACATGATGAATACGGATGATTGAAACTAACAGGCACATCCATTTTCACATTCAATAGAAATGAAGAAATCAACCTTGGTCACATAATCACTGATCCAATCAAGGATTTGTACAACTGTTAGAAACTCTTTCTGAAGTACTTGAAACCATCCATTATCAAGTTAATTCAGAGATTCAAAGAGTTGAAGTGTCTTCAAGACTGACTTATGTTCCTGATGCTGTTTATTGAAGCTCAAAGCCTCATCATATGCTTAATACATTCTAATCCTTTGAGTGTGATATGAACAAACAGTAATCCAAAAGTGATACACCTCATATCCAATACGTTAAGTATTCCCAAAGAGATTCTATCCTTTATCAGAAATGCATTAGGATAAGCTTAAATTAGAGGGGGAGAACTACAATGAACTGTGTCAGAACATCAGTTGATCAAGAAGACATGTGACAGAGAAGATCTTCAAGTCAAAGTTTGGCAAGCATCAGTTTAGGGGGAGTATTGTTGGGTTCAACAATAGATAAACTGAAACTTTCCAAAACACAATCAAAGCCAACTGAAGATCTCATTGTACAAGTTCAGAGACCAAGGTGATCACAACAAAAACAACAATACAAGACAATTCAACATGACAAAGTCAACATCAAGACAATTAGAAAGTCAAAATTAGGTCATGTTGTAATAATAATATAAATAGACCCGCTAGTGTATTTTTACAAGTGTGGTTCTTTTGTGTGTGTTTCTCATGGTGTAAATCATCACCCAAGGAGAAATCCTCTCCTTTAGGTGGGTTTGATTTCATCAGCCATCTATGATTCTCATTGTAACTTGTTTATCAACATCAATGAAATCAAAACATTATTATTATCCATCTCTTTGTTCTTTCATTCACACACATACACCCATCTTAATTTTGATTTCTAGATCTGAACGTGATGAATCTTAAGATCCAAGCTCAACGAATCTGAAATTTTTATTTAGCATGGTGGTTGAGGGAGATGGTGGTTGGTTGCAGATGTTGTTTGATGATGAAGATGATGTTGCGGCCGATGGGGGTGGCCGATGGGGGGGGGTGGATTCCGATAGTGGTGGTGGTTGCAGTTGTCGATGGTGTTGGTATGATGGATGGTCGATGGAGATGGTGGTTGGTTGTCGGTGGGTTGCCGATGGTGGTGGTGTTGTGGGTTGCCGGTGGTGGTAGGGGTGTTGGGTTGCCGGTGGTGATGATGGGTTGATGATGATCGTGATATGTATTGCAAAGATGATGATGATGATGTGTGGTTGTGTGTTTGGTATATACAAACAAACACATATATCATTATTAATATATATATATATAATATATATACATATATATATATATATATATATATATATATACATATATATATATATATATACATATATATATATACATATATATATATATATACATATATATATATATATATTATATATATATGTGTGTGTGTGTGTGTATGTGTGTGTGTCTGTGTGTGTGTGGGGTCCCACATAAATTTAATAATATAGTTGAAGTATTTTGTTTTTTAGTTCAAGGGTAAAATGGTCATTTCACTTCCATTTAACAGCAAAAACTAATGGCCATCCACTCTTGGGACCAATCGTGTTACGGTTTGGTAAACAGTTGGGACCAATAATGTAACTTCTCAAAAGTTGGGACCAATACTGCAATATGAACGTATCACATAGACCAATCGTGTAATTAACTCTACCATTTAATAGATAGGTGATTATTTATTTCAAACTTTATTATGTTATATGCATTTATATTCCAATATAAAATAGCCACAAACCCTCCTGTGGTAAACATAAACTAATATGTGTATTATCACTTTGTAGTTTTAGATTAAAAAGTTACTGATGGATTAAACTTTTCCCAAATTTAAATTCTCATCAATAATCATGTTTATAACAGAGTTTAACCATGGTAACGTTTTGAGCAAACATTTTTTATGAACTTCATAAAGTTATACATATTTGAGATGATACGTATATTATTTTTTTCAATTAGTTTATATTATCCACATGTATTATGGAATGTAGTTACTCGAAGTAAATAACATAGCTAGTGACTCTAGCTTAAAAACAAACCTTTTTATAATTAAGGAAAAGATATGGATAAGAAACTATAATTTAATATTTTTTCATTGCTTTAGAGTATCGTATAAGAGTAGACATGTTAATGAAGAATGGTTAAGTATTGAACTGCTTATTATAAGATAGATTTTAACTTTTCATATTTTAAGACATCATAAGAAAAAATAAAAATAAATAAAAAATATTATTTAAAGTTTCTTGCTTCGGGTAAAACCATCTCGTATGGGCTTCGTATGATTTCTTCAAAAATGTTTGAGATGTATAAATATTATGTGATTTTTTTCTTATGGTTTTGGTGCAAGAGATCTTTTTGTTTTGAACTCTTGTAATGCTGCCATTTAAATTCTCGTAATTGCTTGACTCAAACTCTAGTATTGATCTTATTATATTCACGCAAATAATCTATGGTATTATATTATCATTTCCCGAAGAAAATGTGTTTACAAGTTCCAACATAGCTATTGACGATGAATGTTTGATAGATAGTAGTAGTACCAATACTATTATAAAACATAAAAAATTCTTTTTATGAGTTGTCTCCTGGTGTGACACTTGTTGGTACTATTTCGGGTTTTAGTAACCTTATTGATGGCTCTGAAAGAGCACTCATCATCTTACCTTCGGGTATCAAATTCATTATCAATGATGCATTCTACTATAGTAAATCTAAATGAAATTTAATCAGCTTCAAAGACATTTGAAAAAATGGTTACCACCTTGAAACAATATACAAAATACTTGCAAATTACCTCAAAGAAAATCGCCAGAAAAAGGTTACAGAAAAATCAAAAGTTTTATCCTCTGGGTTATATTGTTCTAATATCAATCATATAAAATCATAGATGGTGACTAACCAGAAGTTAGTAGATGAAAACACTTTCATCATATGTCGTGACTAAGTCACCCTCGTAGCATAATGATGAGGCGAATAATCAAAAATGCAAATGGGCACCCCCTCAAAAGTTTAAAGGTCCTTGTACCACAAAATTTATCATGTGCAGCATACTCTCTTGGAAAATTTATTACTCGGCCATTAATAACAAAAGTAACAAAAGAAACCTCCTTATTTTTAGAAAGAATTCAAGAGGACATATGTGACCCATAAACCCTCCGTGTGTCTCATTCTACTATTTCTTGGTCTTAATTGGCGCATTCGCGGTGGTCACACGTGAGCCTTTTAGCTACTCGAAATGTGGCATTTTCCCCGACTATTAGGCCAAATTATAAAAATGAGAGCAAATTTCCCAGAACATCAAATCAAAAACATTAAGATGGATAACGCTGGAGAATTCACATCCCAAGCCTTTAATGACTGTTGTATGTCAATTGGGATAAATTATTAAACATTCAGTAGCTCATGTTCACACATAAAATGATTTAGCTGAATCGTTAATTAAACGATTGCAGTTAATTGACCGCTCGATGCGATGCAAATTAACATCCTTAGCATGGGGCATGCTATTTTGCATGCCACTGCACCGATCAGATTAATATCAACTGCTGATCAAGAACACTCTCCATTATAACTAGTTTCCGAAGGAGAACCAAGTCTATCCAACCTCAAAATATTTGGTTGTGCGGTATATGTGCCAATACCGCCATCATAATGCACCAAAATGGGACCACAAAGAAGACTAGGTATTTACACTTGTTTTAACTCTCAATCTATTATTAAATATTAAAAACCACTAACTGGAGACATATTTATAGCACAGTTCGCTGACTATCATTTTGATGAGACATTATTCCCAGTCTTAGAGGGAGATAAGAATAAAGAAAAATTGGTAACATAAGAGATAACATGGAATGCATCGTCATTATGTAATTTCAATCCTCAAAGTGGTCGGTGTGAATCTGAAGTCCAAAAGATTATACATTTGCAAACAATAGCAAATGAACTACCAGATGCATTCGTAGATACAGGTAGAGTGACAGAATCACATATACCAGTATCAAATACAAATTCTCAAATTGTAGTAATCCAAGAAACGATTACCATCCAAAGAAAATGTGGGTGACCAATCGGTTCCAAAGATAAGAACCCATGAATATGAAATGAGCAAACTAATTCAGTTGGTGAAACATTAGAAAATGTTATAAATGAGACCCCGGCAGAAGTAAAAGTCCTAGAAGAGAGTGATACAAATCTAGAGGAAACTGAAGTTTTAGATAAAATATCAGTACCAAATGAACATGAGATCTCTATAAACTATGTACAAAATAGTAAGACGTGGAACCAAAATAATACGTGTGTTGATTATACATTCGCATATGCTATAGCAACTTACATAATTAATGAAAATGATTATGTACCTATAAGTTTTAAAGAATACATGCACAGAAATGATTAGCCAAAATGACAAGATGCTATAAAGGGATATTAGATTCGCTGAAAAGCGAAATGTTTTTGGACCTGTAGTGGATTGAGGAATCATATTCTCCTGTAGTGGATGCGATAACCCTTAGATTTCTAATTGGTCTCGCAATCTCTAAAGGAATTCAGATGAGACTTATGGATGTCCTCACTGCGTATATGTATAGGAACCTTGAAAATGACATCTATATGAAAATCCCAAAAGGATAAAAAAATGCTTGAAGCATTAAAATCAACAACTTGAGATATGTTTTCAATGAAACTTAAGAGATCTTTATATGGTCTCAAACAATCTAATCGTATATGTTATATTCAACTCAATGAATATTCCAAAAATAAGGGTTATAAGTCTCATGTAACCAACCCATATGTCTTTATAAAAAGACCACTCTCAAAATTTACTATAGTAGCAGTTTATGTCGATGATATTACAAGGAATATCACATAATTATGAGGAATATTCTACTATTACTGCACAATCATAGCCATATGTATATTTGGAATGTTTATATTGGTCTTCCTTTACTTTAGCCTAGATACATAGGATTAGCTCTTTTCTTTTTCTGCTAATTGTCTATATTATGTCTTGTATTCCTTTGTTTGTATTGATTCAAAATATATTGAACAGTACACTCTTTACATGGTATTCAGAGCACTCCAACTCCCTTGAGTCACTTTTTCGATGCAAACCTGCTGCTCCTCCTCTTCTTTTTTCTCTCTACCATCCCAGTTTCCTGTTCACCATGTCTTCTTCCTGAACCATTGTTGAACTATCAACCCATACCAGTTTTCCCATCAAACTCACAGCCAATAACTTCCCTTCATGGCGTAAACAAGTACAGTCCACACTAAAGGGATTCGAGTTCGAACAATTTGTTGGTGGCCGTACCGAAGCACCAACCAAAATTCTTGCCGGCAAACCAAACCCCGAATACCGTTACTGGTTCTGCCAAGATCAATCCTCCTCGGAGCACTTCTTGGAAGTTGTTTAATACGATTCAACCAATCATATCTTCCGCTGACACATCGAACGAGCTTTTTAAACGCCTCACTGAGAGCTACGCCGGAGTCTCGTGGTTTTGGATCATCTCCCTCCGATCCAAATTTGCTGCACACAGTAAGGGTAAAACCTATTGCAGAATATCTCAATGAGATGAAAGCAATAGCCAACAAATTAGCCTTGGCCCAGAAGGCAGTTGATGATGATGATCTTATCATTCATGTCATCACTCATCTTGGTGATGACTACAAAGAGATCTCTGCAGCCTTGAAGATTCGTGACACACCAATAACCTTCTCTGATCTCTATAAGAAACTAGTCGATCATGAGAGATCGCTACAAGCAGTCAATCCCACACCTCTGGTTCCTACTGTTAACAACACTCAATGACAAGGATCCAGACCCTTTTCAAGGCCTTCTTCTGCAGCCCAAAACACAAATAGACCTAACTCATATGGGCCAAGGAACACTCCTTCTCACAACTATAACAGTGGCCCATCTCACCACCACAACAATGGACACACAAATAGTTTTCAAACTAACCAAAATAATTTTTATTGTCATTTTTGTAACGTTCCAGGTCATGATACTAAAGTCTGCAGGAAGCTAGCACGTTTTCTACAAGACTACAACATCAATGTTTCTACCAACCCAACCGTTAGTGCATCCATTGCAAGCTCGTCGCAACTTCCATCACCACTAATGTTTGATACCGGGGCTTCTGATCATGCCACACATGACCGATCCCATTTACTCAACCTCTCAGAGTATGGTGGGCCAGATAAGATCGTGCTTGGAAATGGTAAAACCCTTTCTATATCTCAAACTGGTCATTCTTCTATTCCCACTTCCTCTCGCACATTAAACTTAAACAATGGTTTACTTATTCCTCATTTACGTAACCATCTCGTTGCAGTCGCTAAACTTTGCAAAACTAATAATGTTTCCGTTGAATTTTTTCCCTTTCATTTTTTTTGTTAAGGATCTTCTCACGGGGGCGCGGCTCATGCGGGGAGTGAACATTAATGACGTCTATTATGCTTCTACCATTTCTCATCATTCCATTCAACAACTAAACTCAAGCATCAAGACATCCGGATCGCTTCCCTCTTAGCACCACAATTTGGGCATCCATCCATCAAAGTTCTAAAAATTTTGCTTAATAACTTAGGACTTGGTTATAATAAAATGTTGAATGCTTCTTTTCATTATGATACTTGTTCGTTAAAAAAAAGTCATAAACAACAATTTGGAGAAAACTCATTTAAAGTGTCTAAACCACTCGAGCTTATTTACTCCGATGTTTGGGGTCCGGTTCAAACTTCCAATGATGGCTATGCATACTATGTCATTTTTGTCGACTTTTATTCTAAATATACTTGGCTTTACCCCATTAAATGGAAATCAGATGTCTCAATATTATTCCAACAATTCAAATCGCTAGTTGAAAAATTCTTTAAAACGCCACTCATATCCCTCTTTTCCGACAATGGAGGCGAATACGTTGGATTGATTCCGTACCTTCAAAAGCATGGGATTTTCCACTTTACAACTCCCCCACACACTCCGAAACAAAATGGTGTCGCCAAAAGGCGCCACCAGCATATTGTTGAAACCGGATTGTCCCTACTTCATCATGCAAACTTGCCACTTCATTTTTGGTCTCATGCCTTTCAAATCGCGGTCAATCTCATCAACCGATTGCCCACACAAATTCTAAATTTTGAGTTGCCTTATGAATGGCTATACAAAACAAAACCAACATACACAAAACTAAAACCCTTTGGTTGTCTATGTTTCCCTTCGTTGCGACCCTATTGATGATCAAGTATAGGGTGGTATTCACCTTTCCGTTTATTTTTGTTGTTTAGTTATAGTTTATGAGAGCTTAGATATTATTGTAATAGGATCTTGTTTACTTTTGATCTAATTTTGTATTCTGTGGCATGCGAAACTACAAGCAAAACTGCATGCGAAACTGCAGTATCGCCCGGTAGTTTCTCATGCCATGGTGCATACAGTTTCGCAGTATGCGAAACTGTATGCTAAACTAGGTTCTGTATATATATGTATCTTTGTTCTTCATTATGTAACTCTTGGAACTTTATTGATATTACAGATTTGAGTTCATTGATTGTTAGTATATTGCTAAGAGCTTATATTTCCTACATTTGAGCATTATTCTTCTTGTTCTTCACAAATCATCTTACAAATGAGTATTATGTTTGATTTGGGTTCATATTCTCTCATTTCTTGGTCCACAAGCTATTAGACTTAGTGATATCTTGTGGATTTAAGTGTTAAATCTTCATCAAAAGCATGTTAACGATCATCTGGACCAACAATATGGTATTAGAGCCTTTGTGCTCTTGATTGTTTGTGTTTTTGGGTAGTTTTGACATATTCACCTTTTCAATCATTTCGGAGCTGTTTTACGTGTGTTCTCCATGGAAATTGATTGAGAAAAGTGTGGTGTTAGCTTGGGAACCTTCTGGAATTATTAGATCTCAAATTGATTGTTATTTGAGTGAGATTTGGTGATTTTTAGTTCATTTTCGCAAAAAGAGGGTTTTTAGATTCATCGTACGAAACTAGCGTTCTTAGTGACAAACTATAGATCTTTGTTGGTTTGATTCCTTTACGAATCTAGAACGAAAGTTTTGTGGTCCGATCGGTTTTCTAGCGAAGCTATCCTGATTCTTCTTTGAACGAAAGTTCAATAGTTTCGGCTGAAACTGTTGCCGAAACTATAGCCAAAACTAGTTGCGAAACTAAGTTCTGCATCTGAAATTAGCTCATGCGAAACTACTGTTTTCTATGCGAAACTAGTTTCTTGTGTGCAAAACTACAGATTCTTTGACTTAATCAAAATTTCAATGGCAACAAGTCTTACTCTTGCTGATCTTGAGAGTGTGGCACCTAACAGACCTCCTAAGCTAATCAACGATGACAACTTTAATGATTGGAAAAGGTGTTTAAAAGCTTTCTTCCTATACACTAATCACACTCAATGGGAGTCAATTGTGAAAGGACCTCATGTGCTTGTTTCAGTGGAAGACAATGTGACCATTAAGATTGCAGATCTGACAAAATACTCTGAGAGAGACGTCAAGCTGATTGATCAAGATCAAAAGGCATTCGGTGCTCTGACCTTGTGCCTATCAGCAGAAATCTACAATATATTTGGTGAATATAAAAGTGCAAAGGCTTTGTATGATGCATTGTGCGAGTTTTAAATGAGGAATTTGTCAAGGATAAAGCCGCCCAAGTTGAAAAAGAATTCAATTCTTTTGTTGGACATAAAAATAAGAGTCTCACTGATCTCACAAACTGTTTTCTGTCCGTTAGAAGCACACTGAAGAGGTATGATGAGAAGTTGTCAAACAATGAGCAAGTCACGAAGCTGCTAGATTCTCTTCTACCACAGTGGAGTCTGCAAGTGAGGATGTTGAGGCAAAAGAGGGGATTTCTGGATTATAAACTAATGGATATTATCAATAAGTTGAAGTCCTTTGAGTTAGACCTAAAATGACGAGAATACAATCAGGCAATGCTTCTATCCCAAGCTTACTCATAGAATGCTACTCTTATTTCATCTACCTCAGATTTATCAAAGCATGTGTAAGCTTATGGTGGTATGACAGGCACTTCCAACAAGACTATAGGCAGTGGATCTACATTGAAATCGTTAAGTCTTCCACAAGTTTCTTCAGAAAGCATGGCTTTATTTGGTCTCTTCGTACATAGTTATGAAGCTTTGGTGGCTGGTGAACTAAAGGGAAGAGGAGTGGCTGCAGAAACATGTATCAAGTGGATCCTGATGATTTGGAGGAAGCTGGTCTTCAATGGCAAATGGCTATGATCACTTTAAGGGCAAGAAATTCATGGATAGAATAGGAAGGAAGAATTTTGGAAACCAGAATACAAAGGTTGGATTTGATAAATCAAAGCTGAGGTGTTTCAACTGCAAACAGCTCGGGCGTTTCAAGAGAGAATGTCCATCTCCCATCATGACTAAACCTAGAACGGGAGTTAACCAGGTTATCTCAATTGAGGATATGGAAGAAAACAAGAAGAAGAAGGAAACAGCTCTGCAAACTAACTTTGATTGGAATGCTGAGTTAGCTAAAACTGAAGAGGAGATCAATCATGCCCTGGTAGCTGAGATTATAGAGACAGTAAAGAATAAAGCAGAAAGGAAGAGGGAATATGAAGAAAAAGGAAGTATGAAGAATGGTTATGGAAAACTTGTAAGAGAAGAAGAGTTGAAGGTGGAATCAAGGGTGTGCAATTATGAGAAAGCCCTAGCTGCAAAAAAGAAGATAATGGAGATTCCATCTGAGGAACATTCGAGAAGGACTATCAACAGCACGTGGCACGTAGATAGTGGATGTTCCAGGCATATGACCGGCTTGAAGGACCTTCTTACCAATTATCGAATAATCAATGGAGGCTATGTTACTTTCGTGGGTGATAAAAAGGGAGGTAAAATGATAGGTCAAGGTGAGGTATCCGATGGTTCTTTAACCTTGGAAAAGGTAAATTTCATGCCTGAATTGGCATTCAATCTTCTGAGCTTGTCACAAATTTGTGACAAGAATATTCCTGTGCTTTTTAAATCTAATGAATGATTGTTTCTTAAGCATGAATTTTTAGCTTCCTATGATTGATAATCATGCGAGCTCCAAGGAAAAATGACACATATTTGCTTGATATGAACTCCAAAGAATCAACCTCCACCATGACCCGTCTCTTGTCAAAAGCTTCTCCCTTTAAGTCATTTCTCTGGAATAGACGTTTAGGCCATGTGAATTTTAAGAACATTAACAAATTGGTTAAGAATAATCTTGTCAGAGGATTACCTCAAAAAGACTTTTTAGTAATCGAAAAGTGTATATCTTGTGCTAAAGGTAAACAGCACAAGAAATCACACAAGCATAAATAAGAAAATTATATTTCTAATCCTCTTGAGTTATTACATTATGATCTATTTGGTCCAATAAGTGTGAAGAGTATTGCTAAAAAATCTTATTGTCTTGTTGTTATAGATGATTTTTCAAGATACTCTTGGGTTCGTTTCCTAGCACATAAGGGGGAGACTGCAGAGGTGTTACAGAAGTTGATTTTAACAATTGAGAATATCAGCAACATGAAAGTTTTGGTGATTTGAAGTGACAACGGGACAAAGTTTAGAAGACCTTTGATTCATTTTGTGCAGGCAAAGGAGTCCTCAGACAATTCAGCGCAGCGCGAACTCCTCAACAGAACGGTGTTGCTGAAAGGAAGAATCACACTCTTATTGAAGCAGCCCGGACTATGCTCATAGAATCTAAACTTCATATTATTTTCTGGGCAGAAGAAGTCAACTGTGCCTCCTATGTTCTAAACAGAGTTCTGATTGTGAAAGACAAGATGAAGACTCCATATGAACTGTTTCATAAGCGTAAGCCGTTGATTGACTTCTTTCGTCCTTTCGGCTGCTCATGCACATTGTTAAATACTCAAGCTCAAAATTCTAAGTTTGGAGCAGTGTCAGATGAATGTTACTTTTTCGAATACTCTTCAACTCATAAGGCTTACAGAGTATACAACAAACGGACCCGAATAGTGCAAGAATCTTTCTATGTTGATTGGCAAGAGTCGATTGTTTCCATCGTTGGTTCTGATCCAGATTGGTTCTATGATTTGAACACCATTTTTAATTCATTCAATCTGCCATCCTTCCCTAACGATGACGTTCCTTCATCAAGTGGTCAACCTTTCATTCCCATTCAACTACCACGTCAACCACAACCAGAACCACTACCTTAACCTCAACCTGAACTACTACCTCACCTTCAACCAGAATTCCTACCTTAACATCAACCTGAACCTGAAAACCAAATCCATTCAACACCATCACAAATTCCACAATGTCCTTTTTCTAATCAACAATCCTCCTTACCGTCATCAACCTCACAACCATCTTCCCCACAACCCACTTCATCCAATTCTTTAACCCTCAACACTAACTATGAAACTCTAAAAGACCACCCACATGATTATGTCATTGGTTCAATATCTGATGGTGTCAGGACTCGAAGCCAATCTGGGCTTATCAATGAATGTCTCTTTGCTTTCTTTCTATCACAAATCGCTCCCAAAAATGTCACCATGGCTCTTCAAGATCCAAGCTGGGTTGAGTCAATGCAGTTAGAACATCAACAGTTCAGAAAACTAAAAGTGTGGCAACTAGTTGATATTCCTCCAAATAAGTATCCAATTGGTACAAAGTGGGTATTCAAGAACAAACCAGATGATCGTGGAGTTGTGATTAGAAACAAATCAAGGCTGGTTGTTCAAGGCTTTGCTCAGGAGGAGGGGACTGATTACACAGAGGTGTTTGCCCCTGTAGCCCGGATTGAAGCCATTCAGATTTTCCTTGCTAATGTTGCTCATAAAAACTTCAAAGTTTTTTAGATGGACGTCAAATGTGCCTTCCTGTATTGAGCTATTGACGAAGAGATCTATGTTTGCCAACCATCGGGTTTTGAAGATCCAGATTTTCCTAAAAAATTCTACATAATGGATAAATCCTTGTATGGATTACATCAAGCTCCTAGAATCTGGTACGAAATCCTAACATAGTATCTCCTCAAAAAAGGCTTTACTCATGGAACTATAGACATGACTTTGTTTAAAAAGGAGGTTAATGGAGATGTGCTTATTTTTCAAGTATATGTCGATGACATCGTCTTCGACTCAACTAATGATAAGTTGTGTAGAGAGTTTAAAGAAGCGATGAAAGAGCGCTTTGAAATGAGTATGATGGGGGAGATATGCTACTTCTTAGGATTAGAGGTTGATCAAAAGCCAGATGGAATTTTTATTCATCAAGGGAAATACTTTCTAGAAATCCTATAGAAGTACAACATGAATGATGCTTCTCCCGAGCTTACTCCTTTTTCTACACAAACCTGCTTAACCCCTGATGACAATGGAAAGGCAGTTGATGCTCATCGATATCGTTCTATGATTGGATCCCTAATGTATCTCATAGCAAGTCGTCCAGATATTACATTTATTGTGTGTTACTGTGCTCGATATCAAGCCAATCCCAAAGAATCCCATGAGAAAGCTATTAAACGTATCTTTCGCTACTTAAAAGGATCTCCCCATCTGGGTCTCTGGTACCCGAAGGGAGGAAACTTTGATCTTCATGCGTACTCTGACAATGATTTTGGTGGTTGTAAGCTTGATAGAAAGTCAGTTACAAGCGGATGCCAATATCTCGGGGATTGCCTTGTTTCATGGCAAAGCAAGAAGCAGACGATAGTTTCTCTATTAACAGGGGAGGCTGAGTATATTGCTGCTTCAAGTTGTTGCTCTCAAGTGTTGTGGATTCAACATCAAATGATGGATTACGGGATTAATTTTCTTCACACGCCGCTCTTCTGCGACAATGAAGCGGCCGTTGGAATTGCCAAAAATCCAAACCATCATACTCGCACCAAGCACATTGAAACTAGAATTCACGCAATCCGAGATGCACAAGAAAAGGGTTTTATTGACATTATTCCCATTGACAACAAAAGTTAAAAGGCCGATCTTTTCACAAAAACCTTTGATAAACCTCGGTTTTATGAATTGATCAACATGTTGGGTCTAATTTCTTTTTAAGGGAAAATTCTGGCTGTAATCTGTAACTATTTCATAAGTATTCTGATTTTAATTATTCTTAAAATAATCTATTCTTTATAATTCGCATGATAAGAAGTTTCAACACCCATACTTTCACGAAGTGTTTCTCCGTTTACAAGGAAATTTCTTTTGTTGCAATTTAATAGAAATTTCGGGGGAAAATAGACTTGGACCATTTATATTTCTCTTCTATTGCTATTGTTCTATATATAATCTTATCTTTCTTTGGTGTAGGATTTAGGAAGCTTGGATAGTGTCGGAAGGAGGTCAGAGGCATTGTGTTGAGATATGTTGGTAGGCCCGGTGGCCTAAAACGAAGTAGACGGTGACTGTGTGGCATAACTAAAGATCAACCTCAGTGATAAGGCTTATTCCATGTCATCTCGGCTTGCAAAAAGTTACAAATCTTGTCAAAATCTGGGTTGAGAGTGGTTGATTTTTGTGTTTGATCTTGTATTACCAAATTTTCCCCATCCTTTAGCCCTGAATAAATTGTGTGTCCAACTCCTCTGCTATGTGTAAGTATTGACCTGGAGAGATGATCTTCGCTGTTATACGTGAGTATAGACCTGAAGCTCTCATCAACATGATCAAATGATGATCTTCTCTGTTATACATGAGTATAGACCTGAAGTTATCATCATTTTGCTTAAATGACTATCTTCTCTACTTTACGTGAGTATAGACCTGGAGCTCTGATCATCCACCCTTCATCCATCCTTATGTATATCATATGATTCACTTTGTGTCCATTCCAGAAAATTTCAAGCAGAATCAATGATTAAACTCTATAAACCATGATGACGAGATGAGTTCTTCGCCGAATGACTGTGGGAACCAAGTTTCTTGAGTGTTCTTAATCGAACCCAAAACATGATAAAATTATGTTACAAGTCTTTGTTGAAAAGAATGCGGAATGGGTTTAAATGGACAAGCATATTGGCAATCCCATCAATCCTCGACTCTCTAGACGATTTCTTGCAAAAGCGTGTCCGATATCCTTGCCTCTGTGTTTTATTTTTTCAAATTTTTTTTGTCAAGTCTCGTGGGTTTTGAAGTCTTCCTTTTACATATAAAAAAATGGTTATTGCGAAATTTTTATTTCGCTATGCGAAAGTACAATTTCCCTGACCTGATTCTGCAAGCGAAACTATAGTTGCGTTGGTTGCGTGAAACTGTTGTTTCTTCATGCGAAACTGATCACGAGTCAATATTTTAGTGTTTAATTGATCTAAATGCTTGATTTTACATTGTTAATACTGTAAAACAAGTTGACTTTGTTTATGTTTTGATTCATAGATGTTTGGAGCTTCAATTAGCTTAATTGGAAGAAAAAGAAGCAAAACATGAAAGTTGAAGGACTTAAGATGTAAATACCAAAAGATGGTCAAAAAGAGGTCAAGAAAGAGACCCAGCGTATGATACCCCGGGTTTGGGCGTATCATACGTCGGGCGGCGTATGGGCGGCGTATCATACGTCGGGTGGCGTTTGAGGTGGCGTATTGGTGGACGTATTTGACAAAAGAAATAGAAAATTGGGCGTATGGGCGGCGTATGATATGCCGGCGGCCTAATAGCATACGAATTTTTTGGATTTTCAAGTTTATTTAAACAAAATCAACCCCAATTCGATCTAGAACTTCTTGGAGACAAAAAGTGATGAACTTTAGGTGATTTTTGGTTTTCCAAGGCACCCTAAATCATCCACAAACATTCTCCAATTAAAGATTGAAGGCTTAATGAAGATGATGAGTGGCTAGGCTTTTCGTGATTACTTTCGGAAGTACGATTCTCGTCAAGTGAGATATTTGGTATGTTTTGATTAGGTTTTTGTAATGAACATTGAGTGATTGAATGAAGTTTTATGTTTTGATTAATTTAAATGATTTGCTTATAAATAAAGTTGTTTGCTTGATTATCAGTTTTTGGTTTCCTTGCATCGTGAGCTTATTAAGAAAAGTAGACAATTTGATATAGGTAAATTGGTAACATTGTAAACGAACGAATCTTAAAAGCTTGTTCCTTTATTATCACTTTAATCGAAAGCTAAGATCTTGAAGTATTGTTTCTTACAAACCTTAATTTAAAAGTACCAATTGTTGATCTTGTAGAATTAGAAACTCGGAAGTGATTGTTTTTCATTATTTAATTAAATTCGTAATAAAGTTTGTTGCTTTTTACATTGATGTTCATTACTTCATTCAAAGTTTTAATCTTTAATTCAAAGTTTTTGTCTTTACGTCAATTGAGTTGCAATCGTTAAACACTTTCCACATCTTCCCTGTGGAGACGACCTTACTTACCCTAGCATAATAAAGGTAGCTAAGACCGATAAATTTACTTGTTTTTGATCGAGTCTTGACAACCAGATCAAAATGGGGCCGTTGCCGGAGAATTAGTGCGCAAGTGTTATTTTTTGTATTTTTTTTGTTTTATTTTCTTTCTTTTCTTTTTTTTGTGCGGTACTACGCTAGGTGTTTATTTCTTGCAGGCTAATCTCAATAAGTTAAACCTCACCATGAATCAAGTCTATTATTCTTGTACTGGTTGTGGAAGTCCATTTCACACACAAAATGATTGTCCTAAGTACTTGCAAAAGTGTGAGGATGCAAGAAGGAAATTATATATGTTGGATGTTTATTATGATGATGTACTATCATCTTATCCTTACTATGAGGCATCTTCTCCATATAATGAAGGATATTATCAGTCAGAGGTGAACTACAACTTTGAGCAAGATTTGTATTGCAACAATTATGAACCAAAGATCATACAAAGCTCCAGTTATAAGGAAGATCACATTGACTATCATCAAGAATACTATCAGGCAAAATACATGGATGTTAATAGGCATAATCAAGGAGATTCGGATGGATGCTCGAACCACTTAGATACTTCTCAATGTTATAATCAGAATCAATGTCAGTTTCTTTGTCAAAAACAAGAAAATGTTGATATACAAAATGTTAAGCATTTTCAATATACTTATCAATCTGAGGAGGAGGAAAAGATTGCTCAATTCAAAGTGATGTTGTCCATGATCAATGAAAGTTTATCACAACACCAACTTTCAGATCAACAATGACTCCACTACCTTAGCATAAAATGTGATGCTTTCGATGAAAATCCAGATTGAAGAGTCACTAGAAAACGAGGTAATGGAGGAGGTTGTGGATACTAATACAACACTATTCCCTCGTTGTAGAAGAATTAGAGATTGAATCTACCATGGTTAAGGAAACAGTGGAAGAACTAGTTATGAATCTTTTGGAGCAAGACATGAAACTTCTTAAAAAACCAAAGACTGAGTTAATCAAAGTTTATCCCGACCCTTCTCTTGTACCTATTACTCTAACTTACAAAGTTAAGGAAGAGGATTAAAGGATGAAGAAAAGAAAGGTGACATTGCATGACATTGGATAAGCTATCATGAAGTGGCTTCCTAACAACTTCTCATTTTACATGCCTATCATTGTAAAGCAATTATGGTACTGGTATGTTAATATCGAGTGTTTGTTGGAAACTCGCTAGGAAAATATGGGCTTCGACCACCTTAGTGGTGACAGGTATAGTCTGGCTGAAGACTTTAAACTTAGCGCTAACAGGAGGCAACCCGAGAACTTTATGGGTGTGTTCACTAGAAACCCTCACGAGACTATAACTTGTCCACTCGAGTCTACCGAGGGGTTTAAAGGCTTGTTGCATATGCTAAATGCAGTCGTGATTTCTACGAAAGTGAGTTTTAATTCTTCTATTAGTTTGTGTGTTATTGTTTTGTTTGATAGTCAATCACGAGACACAAGCACTCAAGTGTGGGGAGGCACAAGTAGGTTGATGAAGGCTTCCGTAATGATTGAAAATAGGTCCATATGCTCTTTCCACTACTTTGGTTTTGAACAATATTCCTTTCATGCTATCGTTGAAATTGATTGATAATATGTTAGGATATGGCATACTAGTCTTCCTTCACAATGAATTGTCTTGATTAGCAATAATAAGAATGAAATTAAGAATCTACTTCCCTATGCTATGAAAATACCAATTGTGACTACCATACATTAAGGAAAATGTATCTCAAGTGTGGGGATGAGGGAAGAACTGAAAAAAATTGAACCTTTTTGAAAAAATTGAACCTTTTCGAAAACTAAATCTTCAAATAAGCTTAATTGTGCATGCGACCTAAAATTTTTCTTCATACATGGTCAATTATTACTTGTTTGTGCATGTATAGATCCCTTGGCATGCTTGTTTTGAAATTATAGTAAGCCACTACCATCATGAGCTTTTATAAAATTAGGTAGAATTCTTAGGAGGCATAACGAATCAAATGGTAGATGACATACATGATTCACATTTTATAACTCTTTTCCACCGTTTCCATGAGAATTTGAGCCTAATTGAGCAATTCATAACATATGTTGATTTGCTTTATATTTTTTTGTATAATGAGGGAAACCATAATGTGCATTTAAGTTAGAACTCGTGTAATTGATGCATGTCAAGATCATAAACCAATGTACATAAATGTGATAGAGGCATTAGGAATGAGCCATTTGCTTGAACCTTTTTCTTTGAATCCCTTACCTTGATAATCTTCCTTTAGACACCATGTTGAGCCCCAACTTGTCGTTTGTATAACCCATGATAATAAGCCTAGAAAGCCTTATCCTTTTTATGAAACCATGGGTGATGAAGTTGAATACATGACTTGTTTAGAAATGTCTTTTAAGTATTAGTTCAATAATAGTATGATTGGGTTGAATTTGGTTATATAGAGCTATATATGAAAAAAAGAAAAAAAAATGAAGAGAGAGAAAAAGAAAAAAAGATAAATATGAGATCAAAATGACTAAAATATGTAGAAACAAAAATAGTGTGGGAAATAAAGAATATTATTGCAACTAGATGATAGAGATTGATAAACAAGAAGTCTAGCATGTTAAATTGGATTTCATTCATCATTATCCACTCTTAAATCCCTTTCTATCCCACTTTAAACCTTAGCCTAACATTACAACCCATGAAAGACCTCTTGATTTATGTATTATATTGTGTTTATTGATGGCGACATGATTAATATAAGAGCTTACGATGAAAATGTACAGTCTTGGTTAGAGAGTTCCAGATATACTAGTATATAATCACTAGTCTACAAAACAAACCAAGAGGAGTGTTCATTGTGAGGAATATGAATGTATGAATGTTTAAAGCAAAAGGTGAAGTTATGCCAACTAAGGTTATTCTAAGTTTAAAACATGAATGATATTACATGTTGGGTTGTGAATCTTACATGATGAAAGTTTAAAACTAAGTATGCCTTGTGACCTTAACTTATACAAAGCTGTGATATTTTAGCATGGTTGTTTAAGTAAGGTGAATTGTGCAAATAAGTTTGTTTGAGGAAAAACAAAAGGTTAAGTGTGGGGATGTGATCACGAGTCAATATTTTAGTGTTTAATTGATCTAAATGCTTGATTTTACATTGTTAATATTGTAGAACAAGTTGACTTTGTTTATATTTTGATTCATAGGTCTTTGGAGCTTAAAGTAGCTTAATTGGAAGAAAAAGAAGCAAAACATGAAAGTTGAAGGACTTAAGATGTAAATACCAAAAGATGGAAAAAAAGAGGTCAAGAAAGAGATCCGGCATATGATACCCCGGGTTTGGCCGTATCATACGCCAGGCGGCGTACGAGGCGGTGTATTGGTGTTTGTATTTGACAAAAGGAACAGAAAGTTGAGCGTATGGCCGGCGTATGAGGCGGCGTATCATATGCCGGTGGGCGTATGATAAGCCGGTGGCCTAACAGCATCCAAATTTATTGGATTTTCAAGTTTATTTAAACAAAATCAACCCCAATTTGATCTATAACTTCTTGAAGACAAAAAGTGATGAACTTTAGGTGATTTTTGGTTTTCCAAGGCTCCCTAAATCATCCACAAACATTCTCCAATTCAAGATCAAAGGCTTAATGAAGATGATGAGTAGTTAGGCTTTTCGTGACTACTTCCGGAAGTACGATTCTCATCAAGTGAGATATTTGGTATGTATTGATTAGGTTTTTGTAATGAACATTTAGTGATTGAGTGAAGTTTTATGTTTTGATTAATTTAAACGATTTGCTTATAAATAAAGTTGTTTGCTTGATTATCAGTTTTCGGTTTCCTTGCATCATGAGCTCATTAAGAAAAGTAGACAATTTGATATAGGTAAATTGGTAACATTGTGAACAAACGAATCTTAAAAGCTTGTTCCTATATTATCACTTTAATCAAAATCTAAGATCTTGAAGTATTGTTTCTTACAAACCTTAATTTAAAAGTACCAATTGTTGATCTTGAAGAATTGGAAACCCTGAAGTGATTGTTTTTCATTATTTAATTAAATTCATAATAAAGTTTGTTGCTTTTTACATTGATGTTCATTACTTCATTCAAAGTTTTAATCTTTAATTCAAAGTTTTTGTCTTTACGTTAATTGAGTTGCAATCGTTAAACACTTTCCACATATTCCCTGTGGAGACGACCTTACTTACCCTTGCATAATAAAGGTAGCTAAGACTGATAAATTAATTTGCTTTTGAGCGAGTCTCGACAACCAGATCAGAAACTATAGTTTCAGTACATGCGAAACTGTGGTGTATAAATACGAGTTTCGTCATTTGTTTCGCCATCTACGAAATTCCTCATTTTATTTGAAAAACGAACCACCTTTTAGCCAGGGATTCAAAATCGATTTTTGAAGTTTTTTTGTGCAAAACTAACCGGTAAATCTCGTTTCTGAACAAGTTTCGAACCTTCAGATGTCTTTTGTTTGAGTTTTTAAGCAAAAATTGTTTCGGTGACTTGTTGCAAAATTGAACGAAAGTTTTTTTGAAGTTTTTTGGGTTTCGCACATTCAATGTGCGAAACTAAGGTGTCTTGTTGCAAAATTGAACAAAAGTTCACCGATCTGTGCGAAACTATCTAGTCATGCTACCCGTGAGCACTGAATAGTTTCGCCCGGATCTTGCGAATCTATAGTTTCGGAATCCATGCGAATCTATAGTTCCCAATGCAAAACTACAGTTTCTCTTTGCGAAACTATAGTTTCCTGTTGCGAAACTATAGTTTCTCACTCCAAGTGAATCTACTGAGTCTTGGCTGCGAAACTATAGTTTCTCACGTGTACTCTCTTTAGTTTCGTTGGTTCTTGCGAATCTATAATCTTCTGTGCGAAACAATAGTTTCTTCTTGCGAAATTATATGCGAAACTAATTAAAAAAATTATATTATTAATTAATTTATTTAATTTATGATAATAATAAATAGTAAATAAATAATATCAATTAAAATTATAAAATTTTAAATGTTTTGTAATCTCTTGTGATCTAACGAATTCTTGATTTCACCTGCAGCCACTATGGGGAGTTTGAAGTTTGATCCCAGATCAAACGTGGTGGCGTACCTAAACAATAGAGATCCAAAGTCTGCCGGCTATAGATATGCCAATGATTGGCTGAAGAGATCTCCCATCTACTATGTCATTTCTCACTCTCCCATTATAGATGAGAAACAGATCAGAGAATTCTGGAGAACGGTTGAGTATGACGCCAAGCATAAGTTTATCAAAGTGTCGATTCAGGGAGAACTCTTTGAGATCTTAGCCGAGACAGTGACCGAGGCCCTACGTCTGGAGGATGACATGGGGGAGAGTGTAGAGATGACTAATTCTGAGGTGATTAGAGCTTTTAAGGAGATTGGTTATGAGGGAACCGACTTCGAGAAGCAGAAGGAGATCAAGAAGTCATTTCTCTCAAAGGAGTGGAAGTTTGTAGCTCACGTCTTCATTAGTTGTTTGGATCATAGGAAGGGAGGATCAGATGGGCTAAATCTGAAATGGTCCACAGCTATGATTATGTTCTACAAAGGTGAAAAGGCAAACATAGCCCAGATCATTCATGACTACCTGTTAAAGAACATCATGGCTCTGAAAAAGGATAAGTGGCTGCTCTATCCAAGATTCATTCAAATCACTCTAGATTATCTAAAGCCAAACTTACCTAAGCTCAGAGATGAACTGAGATTGACTCTAATGAACCCGAGGATCTTTGCTGACTGTGCTGCTTCAAGGAATGATTTTTCATGAAAGATCACATATCTATTGGAGAACATGTACACAAAAGAGAGGTGGAACTATATCAAGACTTTGATCCCTCTTGAGGAAAGAAGAGTAACAGAGACTGGAGGAAATGTTGAGGAGATTTGAAAGATGAAGAAGTATACGAAGGAGACTGATTTGACCTTCAAAGAGCAATTGGATGAGATTGAGGAGGAACTAAGAAAGAAAAGAAAGAAGAAGAGTGCTGAGAAAACAATTATAGCTGATTCCCCAATATGGGAAAAGACGAGTAAGAGCAAGCAGCCAGTCATTCCTAAGACTAGGCATACAGGAGAAGCTGAGAGGGCAAGGAGGGATGTCAGATCAAAATTTGATGAGGATGTGATTAGGAATGTCAATACATCCTTATCAAATGAGCTAAGCATGATAAAGACCAAGCTAATAAACTCAAAAGAGAGGGAGAAATAAGGGGTTTAGAGATTGATGAGATAAAGAAAGTTATATTAAGCCAACAGGATTTGATAAGAAGGCTGTTGGAAGAGGTAAGTGATCTAAGGAGGACTGCCAGTGCTGCCAATGTACTTAGTGCTGAACAAATTAGGGAAATGACTGACACATCCAAGTTCCCTTTTATTCATAAGTCCCCAGGAGCAGGTGTTAGTGGTGTAGGAGGATCGAGAGTTGGAGGTAGTGTTGGTGGAATCTCTGGAGCTGGTGAAAGAGATGTAGGTGGTGATGAAGCTGATGTTGGAGGTGAAGCTAGTGGTAGTGGTGTTGGGTTTGAAGCCGGTGCAAGTAGTGGAGAAGGAGTTGTAAAAGGAGAGGATGTTGATCAAGTGATTGAAGCTGAATTCATTGATTTGGGGTTTGATTTGGATACCGATCTTACTAGAAATGAGGTAATCAAGAAGGAGAGTCAAGGAGGTGACAAAGGGAATGTTGAGCTTAACTTAATAGATGAGGAGGAAGAGGTGGAAGAGCAGTTGGTGGACTATTATTCTGAGCCGGAATTTTACATAGTTGATGGGAGGCCAATGACTTATATGGCTCAGAGGAGTTCAATCGAAGGAGATGTGGTTGAGTTGAGCAAGGAGGATTGGTTTACTAAAAAGGAGGAACCAGAGAAGCTAACTCCTCTATTTCAGAACATTAAACAACCGGGGAGGAAGGAGTCAGATAAGAAGATTGTGAGTTGGAAGTACAACTCAAAGCTAAAGATGTTTATGATTAAAAGACGTGGATGGGGATCTCTTATTTTCACAAAAGGAAGGCATTTAAGACCCTTCCTAAGTGGGATTTGAGGAGGTTGGCAGAGATTCCCCTCCTAGATTCATCTTTGAGTGAACGTGCCACTTTGTTGGAGAATGAGATCCACCAGGGCATAAAAGACAACTTTGAATCTTTTGGATATATGAAGCCAGAGAGGAGATGATCAAAGAAGGATCTAGACTGGGTGACCGGGAAAGGAAAGATTGTTTTGAATCTAAATTCACCAAAGCCGTCAACAGAGTAAGGATACCTGATCAACAACCTTCTAGATTGCAGAATTTCGAGAAGTGGTTCTATGATAACCAAATAGGTGAAGCAGTGGTGAGGGTGAAGGATGGAAATGAAATAAGGTTGTTTGATCCTATAGAGGTCTTCTCATTCAGTGATGATGATCTAAAGGTCTTATGTGAGAATCATATTAAGGCCGGAGTAGGAGAAGAGACTAAAACTAAGGCCAGCTTGTTTAAGACGGTTGCAAACATAGCTCGAGGTGTGAGATCGAAGATTAAGCAGCTTGCAAAGAGCGTGCAAGAACATGAAGATCTGGAGGTAGAAGTTAGAGACTTGGCGAGAATGATGGATCAAGCAACGGCTGGAGTTGATTCTGAAGACCAGGCAGGTGAATACCCCCCTAGGGGGAGTATTGATGATCAAGTATAGGGTGGTATTCACCTTGCCGTTTGTTTTTGTTGTTTAGTTATAGTTTATGATAGCTTAGATATCATTGTAATAGGATCTAGTTTACTTTTTTCTTATTTTGTATCTGTGGCATGTGAAACTGCAAGCGAAACTGCAGTATCGCTCGGTAGTTTCTCATGCCATGGTGCATACAGTTTCGCAGTATCTTGTGGATTTCAGTGTTAAATCTTCATCAAAAAGCACATTCTAACGATCATCTGGACCAACACCTATGCCTCATCTAAACTTTATCCTCGCTCCATCAAGTGCATTTTTCTTGGCTACTCTTCCTCTAAATCAGCATACAAATGCTATGACCCCACTTCTTATCGTCTTTACCACTCGTGTCACGTTGAATTCATTGACCATATTTTTCCATTCACCACACATGGCAATTCTTTAACTTTTTTTCCACACCACCAGAATTTATTTCCACCACAAACCAAACAAAAACAAAGTTCCATCTTATACCCACACCCACTCCATCACCTTCACCTACCCATACCCATGCAAACGTACAACATGCCATAACATAAAATCTCACATCCACTCCATTACCAAATACTACCAATAGCAATATTCCCACTCCACTCAATCCTACTAATAACAATACTCCTACTTCCAATCTCTCTAATGACAATTACCATACTTCAACTCCCCTGACATACTCAACTCTAATTCCTAACTCACCATCGATTTCTTCACCTGACACCATTTCAACCATTAACACTCCTACCATCGACACCATATCTGCACCCTCTGCTACTCCCACTTTCGATACTAACTCTACCTCACCGTCTCCCACGATACAACTGAGTGCTCCCTCTACTCGCCCATAATGGAACCGCAAACCCAATCCTAAATACTATAATTCTAATACCATAAATACCGCCACTCTCCATCCGCTCCCAAACACCATTAAACCAGCCAATCATATTCAAGCCTCCAAAGACCCGCAATGACGTAATGTAATGGATGCGGAATTTAACACACTCATTCAAAATCAAACTTGGGAGCTTGTACCTGCTACCTTCCATATGCCCATTGGTTGTTAATGGGTCTTTCAGATCAAACATAATTCCGATGGTTCCATTGCCAAATACAAAGCCCGTCTCGTGGCAAAACGCTTCCTCCAACAACATGGGAAGGACTACTTTGATACGTTCAGCCACATCACTAAACCCATCACTATTCGCACCATTATATCCATTGCACTCTCAAAAAATTGGTCGTTGTGTCAACTAGAAGTCAACAACGCCTTCTTTCATGGTACTCTTCATGAAGACGTATTCATGACTCAACCATAGGGTTACATAGACTCCCAATATCCAAACCATATTTGTAAGCTCAAAAAGTCTCTCTACGGCTTAAAACAAGCTCCAAGCGCTTGGTATACCGAGCTCACTACATTTCTTCTTCGCTTTGGATTTCGTAAATCTCTAGCCGATACCTCTCTTTTATCTACCAACATCAAAAAGTCACTTGTTATTTCATGGTTTATGTGGATGACATAGTCCTTATGGGAAACGATTCATCCTTCCTCGATCACTTCATTCAAGCTCTAAGCCAAAAATTCTCTATCAAAGATCTCGGTATGCTTCATCATTTTCTAGGTGTTGAAGTTATTCCTACACCTACTAGCCTCTTTTTGTCACAACATCGTTACATTTAAGACATACTATAACAATTTCACATGGATGGCGCAAAGGATGTCATGACACCTCTTAGCGCCACCGAACCGTTATCACTCCATGACTCATCTCCTTCGGCGGATGCCACTCTTTTCCGAAAACTTGTTGGGTCCCTTCAATACCTAGCTTTCACTCGGCCGGAATTTACTACGCCATTAACAAGCTCTCTCAATTCATGCACAATCCGCGCCAAACCCATTGGCAAACCCTCAAACGGGATCTTCAGTACCTCAAGGGCACCATCCATCATGGCCTCTTCCTAAATCGCAATTCCAATCTCACTCTTTTGGCCTTCTCAGACTCTAACTAGGGGGTGTAAATGACGTCGGTTGGTCAACCACTGCATATGTTCTCCACCTTGGTACAACATCATCTCATGGAAGTCCACTCGCCAAAAATCGGTTTCCCGCTCCTTTACGGAAGCGGAATACAAAGCCTTAGCAAATGCTTTCGCTGAACTCACATGGACAAAGAATTTACTACATGAACTGGGCCTTCCTACAACTGACACACCGATATTGTTTTGTGACAATACAGGAGCAACATATCTTTGTGCCAACCCCATGTACCATTCCCGCATGAAGCACATTGCTCTTGATTATCACTTTGTTCAGAACAAGTCTCAGCCGGCAAACTACGGGTCCTTCACATCAGTTCACAGATCAACTTACGGATATGCTCATAAAACCTTTATCAAGAGCACCTTTGTAAGGAACATCTGAAGATTAAAGGCTGATGCAACGAACAACCAAGTCTTCCAGCATGCACTAAGGAACAAGGATGAACTAGCTTCGGAAGTCTTACACTCACAAATAAGTCTAAGTGTAAGATCTTCCGAAGCCAACAGTTCAGAAGAAGTTGCTTCGGAAGTTTCACACTTATCAGAAAATATTACAAGTATGAAATCTTCCGAAGCCAATGACCCTTTTCATCCGAAGCCAAAGATGAAGTCTTTTGAAGCTTCACAAGACAAAGTCTTTCGAAGCCATTTTGATGAGAAGACTGATTTCTTCCGAAGATAGAGAAAATATGCTTTCTCTGAGTTACTTTTTGATAAAGCTGTGGTACCTTCTGCTGCTGCTCTAAAGACTCACCTACTTTTCATTAGTTGGTGAAACTTCCATACTTTATCAAACTGTAGAAAAAGGTCTTTGCCTGTAACTTCCCATAATTGTTCCTGTAGACTTGTCTTATTAGATAAAGTCAGTGAGCTATGGCATGTCATAGTCACTAGTCAAAAGGCAATCTGCCTTTTGACTGTAGATTGATCTTATTGTCTAGATTAGTCAAATCCCAACTGTCTTTTTTGTATATTGACAGTTGTAGGTTGTAGTATATAAGAGTCTCAAGTTCTTGTAACTAAGATATACTTGAACACTCTTGTAATAGAACTAGAGAATCAATATACAACTTCCTTGAAAATTTTATCTTGTGTTCTTATGATTTTGTTCTTGTTTCACTTACATTACTTGTGTTGGCTTAGTATCTTCTAAATAGTTAGCAGTTCCTTATATGAATTGTTAAGTGATCTAAAGTTCTCTCCTCCTATGAAGCTAATTGCAAACTTAAGCACCCCTTACCCGATCATGCAATTGGTATCAGAGCTTTATAGGCTCTTCATTGTAAGATCTCACCATCTTTAATTCTCTTAGCTTCACACATCACTTAACTCTTTAAATGGCAGCTATCTCAAAGGCTGATATGGAAACTGGAACTATGACAAAGTCCCCACTGATCACTCCTAAGGATTTTGACACTTGGTGCCAAAGAATGGAAGGCTTCATTAAGTCTCAGGATTCCAGGATGTGGGAGTCTGTTGTCAATGGACCTCATGTACCATCCACCACTTCAGCTACTGCTGGTGGTAGTATGATACTCAAAGAAAGGGCTGACTTCTCTGAAGAAGACCGGAAGAAGATTGACATTGATCAGAAAGCCATGACAGCCCTTCAGACTGCTCTTCCAAAATCCATCTACAGAGGTTTCAAGAAGTGCAAGACTGCTAAACAACTGTAGGATGCACTGAAACTGATGTACGAGCGGTCCAATGAAGCCAAGGAAAACAAGAAGGACCTCTTGAAGCAGCAGTTTGAAAATTTCACCTTCAAGATAGGTGAAACCATGACAATAGTATTTCAGGTATGTTAAGATTGTGGATACTCTGGCTAATGTTGGAGTAACTATTAAGAATAGAGATATTATTAGGAAGTTCATGTTCTCTCTTCACAGATAATGGACACACTATTGTGTGGTCATTAAGAGGACTGAAAATCTCAAGACCCTGACTCTCACTGAGTTATATGGAATACTCAGTGGATACCAGATGGAGATGAACATGCAAAACCCATCTGGTAACTCCAACACTCACCAGAGTTCTGCCCTTCATATGGGTGAAAGGGATAGCAGGGAACCACAGCACCATCTTATCTACTACCCTAAAACTTCATAAAAGGGTCCTTTCATCACCTTCCCAGAGACACCCAGAGAGTGCTACATCCAAGGAAGTCCATTCCAAAAGACAAGCACCTCTCAAGCCTTTGTCTCTACTGATGAAAGTTCAGGCAACTTTCTTTTCACTCTTGAAGACCTGGATTGTATCCATCCAGATGATCTGGAATACATGGTGATAGTCCAGCAGATGGCTCTTCTCACTCACAGAGCCCAGAAGTTCTACAAGAGGATAGGGAGAAGGTTTCCCAACAATGCTACAAGTGGCAAGTTTGGACTGGACAAGAGCAAAGTGAAGTGTTGCAACTATAATCAGATGGGTCACTTTGCCAGAGAATGCAAGGCACCTAAGTCAAATGGTGGCCAAGCATCATCCAGGCCAAAATACACTGATGGAGGGCACCAGAATGAGAAGCCAAGACAGCAAGCTGTTGTTGCCGTTGAAGAAGGAGGCTTTGACTGGAGCTTTCAGGCTGAAGATGCTTCACTAAATCAAGCACTCATGGCTGACCATGATGAGGCTAAGGTACTAGAACATCTTTGCTCTCCTGAATGTATTGCTAAAGTGAATAGATATAGGTCCTACAACTTGGAAATGAGATCTGATATTGAGTCCTTGAATATCCTAAAAGCTAATTTTAAAAGAGCTAAAAATGACTATAAACTTAAGATAGAAGATATAGAGAAAACAATTTCAACTCTTAAACATGTGCAAACAAATTACAAGACTCAAATTAAAGATCTCATTACCAAGTTGACTGAATGCCAGGCTGAGCTTGTGATCAGCAAAGCCCGGGCTGAAAAATGTGTTCTTGAAGAAGAGACTTTCAAGAACATCATATCCTCATCTCTGCATGCAAAAGTTTGTTGTCAGAATAAGCAGGGACTAGGATCTATTGAGATAGCTCCTCCACACACTCTATTATCTGTAAGATCTCCAAGGTGTGGAACTGGTGAAGATGAGCTTCCCCTCATAGACCCTAGTGTTGAAGAGGATGAAGAGGAGATAGTAAGGGATGACTCTGAAATGAGTGAAGAGAGTCAATCCAAAAAGGGTCACTATGTTCCTGAGGAGAGTAAGAAGGCTGGTATGACAAAGGCAAAGAGAAAGAACTTGATCAGAAGAGCAAAGGGAAGATCAAAGAAGGCTCAAGAGATCAAGACCAATTTGACTCCAAGCATAAACAAGTGTTCATCTCTGCAGGGTTTGAAGTGGTAAAGGCTGAGGAATCAACTACAAACTCTAGTATTAGGAGTTTTAGTATAGTTCTAACTCATTCCAGCAAAGAGAATGTTGAATTGCTGTGTAGCACTGCTACACAGTCTAAACCATCCTCCTCCAAGAGCAAGTTTCTCCCTAAGAAGCTTGCTGCATCATCTGTGAAGAAGAAGCTGGAGAAAGAAAGTATTCAAGCTCAGTCTTGCTCTCAAAAGAAGACTCCCAGAAGAAAGCAAATGGACTGCATCATGTGTGGCAGTACTTCTCATCTGGCTAAGGATTGCATCTACATTCCCAAAAGCACTATCCACATGATCAAAGAGAAAGCTTCTAGGAAGAAGAAGGAAAAGCTAGCTTTGAAAGGAAAATCGGTTTCCTTCGGAAGCTCCAAAGTGAAAAGGAAAACAGGTGTTAAATTGCCTTTGGAAGGAAAAATGGTCTATGAAGAAAGGAATACTTCCGAAGCACCAAAGCCAGCTGCAGTGAAAGCTAGATCTTTCGAAGGCCCAGTCTCCAAATCTTTTGAAGTTGTTAAAACTTTTGAAGCTTTGAAGGTCAAGCCCAATCTTCCAAAGGTGGTGTGGAAGATGAAGGAAGACCATGTGATCGAAAGTTCATCATCAACAACAGCAAATGATCCTCAAAGCCTGAACATAGAATCACTTACTGTTTCATTGTCTTCTATTCACTTTGACAAGCCCAAGACCAATGAGGCTTGGGTTCCCAAATGTAACTAAATCATCTCTTTTTATGCAGGGGCTGCTAAAAACCAACAGAAATATATGGATTATTGATAGTGGCTGCTCAAGACACATGACAGGCAATGGCTCCTTGCTTCAAAACTTTGAGAAGTTTGATAGAGGGCCAGTTACTTTTGGAGGAGATGCAGAAGGTTACATCACTGGTAGGGGCATGGTCTCAAATGGTAAGCTCAGCATTGAGAATGTAAACTTTGTCAAGGAGCTTGGATACAATCTTTTGAGTGTGTCCCAATTTTATGCATTGTTCTCAAGCCTGGGGTGGTTATTCCTCAGGTGTACATCCTGCTCAGAGCCCCCAGGAAGGGAAACATGTACAAGATGGATCTACAAGAAACAACTCCCTCCAGAGAAGTGTCTTGTTCTCTATCTAAAGCAAATAGTGATAAGTCTTTCCTCTGGCATAAACGAATGTGTCATGTAAACTTCAAAAACATGAATAATTGATTAAAAATGATTTGGTAAATGGAATGCCAAAGAAAGATTTTACAAGTGATGACCATTGTGTTGCATGCCTGAAAGGAAAGCAGCATAAAGTGTCTCATAAGCCAAAGGAAACCAACTCCATCACTACTCCCCTACACTTATTACATATGGATCTGTTTGGCCCCACCAGTGTAATGAGTCTAGGAAGGACCTCTTATTGTTTAGTGATCACAGATGACTTCACAAGATTCACTTGGGTCTTCTTCCGTAGAACTAAAGATGAGACTCTTGAGATCTTGAAGAACTTCATTCTGAAAATTAAGAATCAATGTGTTCACAAGGTCAAAACCATAAGATGTGATCAGGGAATAGAATTTAAAAACCAAATCCTTGATACATTTTGTGATAAAAAGGTATTTCAAGACAATATAGTGCTCCCAGGACTCCTTAGCAAAATGGTGTTGCTAAGAGGAGAAATAGGACACTTATTGAAGCTGTTAGAACCATGTTGTCTGACTCTAAACTGCCTATCACCTTCTGGGCAGAGGCTGTCAACATAGCCTGCTATATGCAGAATAGAGTTTTAGTAGTTAAGACTCATAGTAAGACTCCTTATGAGCTATGGCACAAAAGGAGACCATTCATTGGCTTCCTCAGGTCATTTGGATGTCCATGCACCATCTTGAATACCAAAGATCAAGTAGCCAAGTTTGCTGAGAAATCAGATGATGGACACTTTGTTGGATACTTCTCTCAAGCTAAGGCTTATAGAGTATACAACCTTAAAACTAGAGTAATTGAGGAGTCAGCCAATGTGACCTTCAATGAAAACACTCCCAGTGTTAAAGGTTCTGGTTCGGATTGGCTATTTGATCTTGATTTAGTTACCAACTGCTTTAACAAGTCTTGTGGGAATGTTTCAGGATCTACAGATAATATATCAACAGGTGATCCTGACCCAAGATTTGAGCTGAGAAGACCAAACAAGAATACTACTTTAGCTCCAATGGTAACTAACCCTACAAGTGAAGCTCCTATCAACACAAGCATGACAAATACTGTTGATTCATCTGAGATGCCTTCAAATTCTACCTCAGAGGATCCAAATCCAGGTGAAGGAACTTCAAATGCAGAAGAGATGGAGGTGGTGACAGTGATCAGGAATTTCTTGATGCTGATAACCACTCCGTATAAGACAACATTAATGATGTAACACACTCATTGGATCAAGCTTCTCTTGATAAGTGTGTTGATGCGGTGGGTAACACTTCTTTGCCAGATCTAAATTTCTCTAACTTAGATCTCTCAAATCAACTTGCTGTGATCCCTCAACTTAGGATCCACAATTCACACCCAACCACAAACATCATTGGAAATGTTGACACAGGGGTGAGAACAAGAGGACAAAAACATGAGAGCAATGTTTGTCTGCATTCTTGTTTCTTATCCCAGATTGAGCCGAAGAAAGTTGATGAGGCTTTGAAGGATGGAAACTGGATTGAGGCAATGCAAGAAGAGTTGCCTCAAATCAGAAGACAGAAGGTGTGGAACTTATGTCCTCTTCCTCAAGGGAAAAGTATTATAGGAACCAAATGGGTATTCAGGAACAAGACTGATGATAGAGGGATTATCACCAAGAACAAGGCTAGACTGGTTGTCTAGGGGTACACTCAAGAAGAAGGAATTGACTACACTAATGTCTTTGCTCCTGTAGCAAGACTTGAAGTTATAAGAATATTCCTGGCTTATGCTACATCCAAGGATTTAAGGTCTACCAGCTTGATGTAAAGTGTGCCTTTCTCTATGGGGTGATAGATGAAGAAGTTTATGTCAAACAACCACCTGGCTTTACAGACCCAGATCATCCTGATTATGTCTGCAAGCTTGATAAAGCTCTATATGGACTGCATCAGGATCCAAGAAAGTGGTATGAGACACTATCAAAGTATCTTTGTCAACATGGATATAATAGAGGTACTATTGATGGGACTCTCTTTATCAAAGAAACAGGGAATGACATAATGCTAGTTCAGATATATGTAGATGATATCATCTTTGGTTAAACTAATCCAAAGCTCTATAAAGACTTTAAGAAGCTAATGAAGGACAGATTTGAAATGAGTGCCATGGGGGAACTCAACTTCTTTCTAGGAATTCAAGTGAAGCAGGTTCAAAATGGCATCTTCATTAGTCAGTCAAAGTATGTTCAAGACATACTTACAAGATTCAAGATGACTGATTGTAAGTTTACAAAGACACCCATAGCTAGAAACCACTCTCTTGGTCCTGATCTTGAGGGGGAGTGTGTTGATGAACATCTCTACAGGGCTATGATTGGGTCTCTTATGTACCTCACTGCTAGCAGGCCTGATATTATGTTTGCCACATGCATATATGCAAGATATCAAGCCAATCCCAAGATGTCACACCTAGTTACTGTGAAAAGAATTCTCAGATACCTCAAAGGTGCTCCTAAACTAGGCCTTTGGTATCCAAAGAATTTAGACTTTAATCTGTATGCTATACAGATAGTGACTATGGTGGCTGCAACATGACTGCAAAGTCTACATCTGGGGGATGTCAATTCCTTGGTTGAAGGATAGTCTCTTGGCAATACAAGAAGCAATCCTGTGTGTCAGCATCAACTGCTGAAGCTGAATACATTGCTGCTGCAAGCTGCTATGCTCAAGTGCTTTGGATTGAGAATCAGATGCTGGACTATGGATTCAATTTCAAGGAGACTCCTATCCACATAGACAACAACAGTGCTATCTCTATTACAGAGAATCCTGTGCAGCACTCTAGGACCAAACACATCAACATCAGGTATCATTTGATTAGAGATAATTTTGAGAAAGGATTAATCAAACTAATCAAAGTTAACACAAATGAACAATATGCTGATCTGTTCACTAAAGCTTTTGATGAACAGAGGTTTAAATATCTTATATCAGCTATTGGGATGATTAACTTTGAATAGATTTTTCTTTGAACACCTGATCAACATTATTTCTAAAAATTGTGTGTCCTAAGTTTTCTATATTATCACCTTCATAAGCCTAGTTCTCTTTGGAAGTAAATCAATTTTTTTAAGATATTCCTTAGATTTGTGAAAATTTATTATTTTATTTCGGAAGAACTCAAATTACCTTCGGAAGAAATCTATGTCCTTAAATCATTTAACTACTCATAAGAGATTACCTTCGGAAGAAATTCTTAGAATATCTTCCGAAGCTTAAATGTGCTTATAAGTACTTAAATGCATTCAAAGAACACATATCTTCCGAAAGCAATTTCGTCTCGGAAGATTTATTATCTACAGATAATAATTTTCTGACTTAGTTCTTCCGAAGCAAAATTTATATCGGAAGAAATTTCTTTAGGTATATTCCTTCCGAAGCCAAATTTTCACAACTCTTTGAAATATCTTCCGAAGCAAAGTTGCCTTCGGAAGCTTTTCTTACAAAACTTCCGAAGCAAAAATACCTTGGAAGATTTTCAACTTCCAAGAAAATTAACTTTTTGGGAGCTTTTTCAGAAGTGGACCCACTTGCGGATTTTAAAGTTTATCTTTTTGTTCTAACTTTGTCTCAAATCCACTGCAAATATCTTCTCAACGGTTCTATTTCTTCTCTCTACTCTCATAATCTTTAACCTAATTTCACCCCAAACTCACTTTCTTCTTCCTTTCTTCACTGATAAGCTTCACCAAATGGCCAACATCGATCGAAGAAACGACGCTGATTTTACCATGCACCTACACAAGCAACACAATCAAGTTGCCCTGTTGAACTCTGAGAAGGCACTGTCTGCTATGGTGCAGGGGAGGACAATTTTCATCACTCCGGCCATCATTAACATCCATTTGTAGTTGGATGATGAAGCAGGTGAACTATCCTTTCCAAAATCTTTCCTTCCAGTAGATGGGCTATGAAGGTGATTTCTCAATCAAAACCTTCAGGAAGGGGAAGGTCTCATCCCAATGGAAGTACCTCCTCCATGTCATCATACACAGCTTATCTAACAAACATGGAGGATGGGATCAAGTTCCAGAAGTCCTCACTTTCATAGTCCATGGGATGGTACAAGGGGTCAAGTTCAGGTACTCTTAATATGTTTATACAAATTTACTTGCTAACTTGGACTCCTTAGAATATTACATGTTCCCCAGGTATGTTCAACACATTCTGAACTGTGAATTGGGACCACAGTTGAGGGGAACAGGAAATCTTCTTAAATTAGGACAAATGAGGCTTGGCATTTTCAAAATCTTGAAGAAGCCAACTGTTGGCTTCTCAGGGATAGAAACAGCCTTGTCCCATAAATGTTTGAGCTCATTGCTCAGGGTGACAACCTAGCAGCACCAGCTAGTGTTGATCCCACACTCTCCACTTCTCAACCACCTCAAACACAGCCTACCATCACCATCACCTATAAAAGAAAATCCAAACGAACCCCTGCACTTGCTACTGAGCATATGCAGGCTCCCATATCACAACCCATACAGGAGGAAGTGGAATCTCGAGCTCCCACTTCCCCTGAGGAGCAGACCACTCCCATCTTTCCAATAATCAGTTATGAGGTTCCTCATGCTCAAGCTGATGAGCTCATTACCCAAACAGCTTTAGCCTTCACTCTTAGTCTCTAAACTCAAGTGATCAACCTTCAGGGGACAGCTACCATCCCCAACCTCTAGATCTCAACCAACCAATACCCAGCTTAGACTTTTATGATGATGAAGACTTGGATGCCAGTGAATACCATGAGTCTCTCTTCTCCACCCCTGCTCAAAGAGAGATGAGTATTTCTGACTCACCCAGGTCTAGCCCACATCATCTACCCTCCACTGAGGTGGATGTTCCTGAACTTTTTAGGAGATCCATATGGAAGAGGCTCTCACTTTTGCAAGTGATAACATCAATAGGACCTCAACCATGGCAACCCAGCCTCTGACACTTCTCTGGAAGCTGTCATTAGGCAGGGGAAATCCACAGCCAAGAACACCATACTGGTGATGAGGAAGAAGACTTAGGTCCAATTCTCTCATCCCCCAGTGATTCTTCAACTGAAGATGAGGGGAGTATGAAACAAACGGTGCACAAACTGACAAAAACATGCACATACTTAGTGTCAAAGATAGCTCACCTGGAATCTCAGGTGACTATCTTACAGAAGAGGGTCAATGACCAGCAACTTGAGATCATCGATCTTAAGGGCCAATTAGCTGAGAGACCAAGGAGGACAACTCAACCAGGTCCACAAGAACCTGTGGATGTCTTGCACTAATTCCCCAGCTCACCTAGTCAAGAGGGTGATGCTACAAAAAGGGGGAGAAAGTCTTGACAGCCAAGAACCTGGGAGTTCTTCCTAGAGTATGGACATTAAGGATTCACCACCCTCTCTTGAACTTGTCCATACTCAGCAACCTCCTCATGACAGTGATCTAGACTTGCTCATCCAACAACTGTTTGAGGAGGGAATACCAAGAGCAATATATGCCCCTTCTGAGAACCTAATCAGGGGTTGGGGGTATGACAGTAACAGGAGAGCTCTTGTGATCTCTAGAGCTTAGGGTCAACTAGAAGCTTTCAACAGTTCAAGACTAAGCTACTATGAGAGTATAAATTTGGTGGATCTGCCACTTGTCAACCCAAGCAACAACAGACAAGCTGCAAGATTGGCAGAAAGGATCCAAGACAGGGTGCTAGAGGAATTCAAATTGAGATCAAAACTATATAGACAGAGGCTAGCAGGTGAGATCTTTGGTCAACTGGATGTTGAGGTGGACCCAAATATTAGCTTAGAAGGAAAAGCCTTGACTGAAGGCCTAGAGGTTGAACATGTGAACCTTGAGACAGGATCTCCCTCTGCACCTATTACCCTCAGTGAAACACCAGCTGGTGATGGTGCTTCACAACCTCTCTCTGGCTAGAGCTTGATAGCTAAACCAAGCAATAAAGGCCAAAGCTCTCTCCAACCTGAGTCACCAAGGCCTGTGGTTGACAAAGGCAAAAGGAAAATGACTCCTGAGGAGGTTGAGGAGGAGAAAAGAGAGAGAGGAAGCTAAGGGGAGAGAGTTCAAGTGGTTCCCCAGGATTCATGGAAGCTGTAATCAGGGCTGCCCCAGGCTAAACACTCAGGAAGATGAGTTAAGGGTAGCCAGGCTGAATTACTTGGGACCAGAAAGGAAATGAACTGGCTGACATTGAATTGTCAAAAGAGAGGAAGGAAGCAAAGGATGCAAAATTGCTCCTCAAAATCAAAGAAGAAAGGAGACTTAAAAGACTCTACAAAGATGCTCCTGTCCTCTCTCCAGTTCACGAAAGTCCTGAGCCAGATACTATGGCCACTGAACAACCTCAGGTAGTTAATGAAGAAGAAAGACTAAAGATGATCAACTACCTAAGTGCCACAGGTCTCTATCAGGCAGCTGCACTTCTTCCCTTCTCATATGAGTACATAATGTTGTAATACAACAAGCAGCTGGAAGAACAAGCCAAAAGGGAAAGGCAAGCTGCAAGAAAAAGATTAAGGGAAGAAGCTGCAAAGTCAAGGGCCATCATCCACAAAAGCCAAAAGAAGTCAGCTAACAGACAAAGGATGATGAGCTTCTTAAAGCTGTATGGGTTCTCGAAAGGAGGCTTTGTCCTATTCTCTATCCATAATGGATGAGCATATTAGGGTGATCAAGCAGAAGATAAAAAGGGGAGAGCTGGTGGACTTGCATTCTCCACCAAGTCTAGCTCAACCTGAAGTTGAGGTGAAGGTTGAACCTACTGAGACAACACAACCTGAACTGGAGCTGCATCTGAGCCAACTTCATCTTCTGACCCACAGAAGGGTCCTCCTCTCTCTCCTTCTGAACCTGTGAGAGAGGAGAACCCAACTGAGAGAGACACAACAGAACCAACTGGTACTCAAGACCAGTCCTCTCAGTTGAAGAAATCTGGGAGGAGAAAAAGGATGGCCAGAAGAAGATCCACTTCAAAGAAGAAGAGAAGAAAGGCATCCATCTCCCAACCCTCAGGATGAGTCAGAGCATCCTAAGGAGTGCATGAGAGGTCTCTCAACAAACACCAATCATAGTAGAGCCTCTTACTACCAGAAGACAAATTCTATCATGGACTTATGCTGAAGATCCAGACATATGGTATGTCATAAGAGATCAGGGAGAACAACATGTCTAGTTCACAAATGACATGCTTGAACTTTCTCTGCATGATCTCTTTGACATGAGAAGGTTCTATGTCAGTTGAAGGATCCAGATCTTATGATGAAGAAAGAATGCTGAAGATCCTGATGTGGACTATCAAAATCTGAAGAACTTCTCTGTTTTGGTAGCATCAGCCTATGGGGAGTTTGTAAGGAACATCTGAAGATTAAAGGCTGATGCAACCAAATCATACTAGAATGACCAAGTCTTCCATCATGCACTACGGAACAAGGATGAACTAGCTTCGGAAGTCTTACACTCACAAATAAGTCTAAGTGTAAGATCTTCCGAAGCCAATAGTTCAGAAGAAGTTGCTTCGAAATTTTCACACTTATTAGAAAATATTACAAGTATGAAATCTTCTGAAGCCAAAGACCCTTTTCTTCCGAAGCCAAAGATGAAGTCTTCCGAAGCTTCACAAGAGAAAGTCTTCCAAAGCCATTTTGATGAGAAGACTGATTTCTTCTGAAGACAGAGAAAGTATGCTTTCTGTAAGTTACTTTTTGATAAAGCTGTTGTACCTTCCGCTGCTGCTTTGAAGACTCGCCTGCTTTTCATTAGTTGGTGAAACTTTCATACTTTATCAAACTGTAGAAAAAGGTCTTTGTCTGTAACTTCTCATAATTGTTCCTATAGACTTGTCTTATTAGATAAAGTCAGTGAGCTATGGCATGTCATAGTCACTAGTCAAAAGGCAACCTACCTTTTGACTGTAGATTGATCTTGTTGTCTAGATTAGTCAAATCCCAACTGTCTTTTAGTATATTGAAGGTTGTAGGTTGTAGTATATAAGAGTCTCAAGTTATTGTAACTAAGATATATTTGAACACGTTTGTAATAGAACTAGAGAATCAATATACAACTTCCTTGAAAACTTTATCTTAGTTCTTGTGATTTGTTCTTGTTTCACTTACATTACTTGTGTTGGCTTAGTATCTTCTAAATAGTTACCAGTTCCCTATTTGAATTGTTAAGTGATCTAAAGTTCTCTCCTCTTGTGAAGCTAATTGCAAACTTAAGCACCCCTTACCCGATCCTGCAACTTTTCTTCGAAATCGATTCAAGATTGGAGTATCCGACGGATCCTCCATCTTGCGGTGGCGTATAAGGAATACACATTATGAGGAATATTCTACTATTACTGTATAATCACAACCATATGTATATTTGGAATGTTTATATTGGTCTTCCTTTACTTTAGCCTAGATTCATAGGATTAGCTCTTTTCCTTTTGTTAATTGTCTATATTATGTCTTGTATTCCTTTGTTTGTATAATTCAAAATATATTGAACAGTGCACTCTTTACAGATATAAATATTATTGGATCTCTTAAAGAGATAGAAAAATGCTGAACTCTTAAAGAGAGAATTTGAAATGAAAGACCCAGGCACAACAAAATTATATATAGGCTTGCAGTTTGAATATCTATGTAATGGAACATACGTGCATCAGTCAAACTACATTAAAAAGATATTAGTACAACTCAATATGGACAAAAGTCATCCATTTAACATACCCATGGTTGTACGGCAGCTAGATGCACATAAAGATCCTTACCGCCCCAAGAAGTGGTGGAGAAGAACAAATGTCTAGAAGCACCATACGTAAGTGAAATTAGTCAACTCATGTATCTGGCAAATAACACGAGTCCTGAAATTACATGCTCGGTACATGTACTATCAAGATACTGTTCAAACCTAACATGTAGACACTGGAATGGAATAAAGCATTAATTTTCGATATCATTATGGGACACAAGACTTAGGTCTTTTCTACCAAAAAGATAAAAGTCCATGGTTATCGGTTATGCCGATGCTGGATATCTATCCGATCCATATAAAGCGCGATCTCAAACAGGTTATGTATTCACATACGGTGGCACGACATTTTCTTAGAGATTGAGAAAACAAATGCTTACAGCAGCAGCATCAAATCATGCCAAGTTAATAGCATTATAGGATGTCAATTGAGAATGCATGTGGTTAAGATCTATGATTAAACACATACAAGGAGCATGTGGCTTGGGAGAGAACAATAAGGACCCGACTATTGTCTATGAAGACAATGTTGCTTGTATAGCTATCAAGGGTGATAGAACAAAGCATCATCACCAAAGTTCTTCTCAAAATATGACCTTCAAAAAGAAGGGAAATTGGTATTTGTCAGATCAAGTCAAGTAAAAATCTAGCTGATCTATTTACAAAATCTCTACCTAGAAGCACTTTGAGCAATAATCATGGAAAATCGGGCTTCGTAGATAGAAAGACATTATCTAAATTAAGGGGAAGCGTTATACATGATGTATTCCTTTTCTCTTGCCTAAGTTTATCCTACTGGGTTTTCTTAGTAACATTTTTAAAAAGATAAATAACTGATCCAGAGAATTAATTTTATTTAAAGATCCAGAAGTATCGATTAACATCATTCTAAAGTATATTGTTAATAATGTATAATGAGTGGTAATATGTCTGAGAGGAAGTGTTATAATACCACCCATAATTACCACATTCAACTCTTTTCTTGAGTTATATTTGACTAAGTAATTGCCACAATGATGCCACAATAATGTCTAATTTTTAATTTCATTTTTACTCTACTAGATATTGTAAAGAAGATTATGAGAATACACACTTGAGCTTTCTACATTTCTTTGTTTTTAACAATTCATTATATATTTAACGAATTTTAGAAGAAAATTTTGTTTTGCAACAGTCAACCTGCTCGGAAATAGAACCGAGTAATTGGGGACCGGTGCAGCTTGAAAGTAATCTCCAATGTAACTTGTTACATTGTGACTAGATTAGAGCAATAGTGATGGTTAGTTTTTTTTTGCATGGATTGTAATATTGACGTAAATAAAATAGGTTGTCATAAGTAAACACACTATTAGTTGTTTTTAAAGTGTGGATAAATGTATACACATTTTTCCTAGTTATCTAAGATTGAATTGGTACGTTGCTAACAGTATAATAATAATGATGATGAATGTATATATAATGATGACGATAACAATGAAGTAATTTTATTAAATAATAATAATTTAATTATATAACTAAAATGAATAACAAGAAATTATTGTATTTAACTTAATCATGATAATAATAATAATAACAAGGAGCGGTTATACTACCAAAAAATATTCATTTAATATTAATAGCATTCATTACAAGTCGTAGTTATAAATTAACTTAAGTATCCAAATCATCAATAGTAGTTATAAATCGAGTGCAATCTTTCAAGATGTTTAGGCCTCCATAGACACAAACTTGTCATCCATCACCTAGACGTGCGCCTCACGAGCATCCTGCCAAATACACTCGTTTGTGTCACCTATTCGGGTACAACAATCGTCAATCACCTATGCTTATGCCTCAATGGTAATGCATCCTGCCAAATACATATGTTCCTGTCACCTACTCCAGTATTGCTGAATCAAGGATCCAACAATTGAAACCACCTTTGTATAGACTGATTTGGCTATATCCTCATGATGTCTATTGACTCTGCAAAATAAATCACTATTAGCCTCGTCAAAAAAAAGGACCCTGGAAGGTGTCTCTGTGACCACGCTTTGGTGTTAGAATAAAAACTATGGAGATGATAATCATTTTACGGAGGAAGTATGTCGAGGGTGTTTATGTTTTCATTGGTTAACCTCTTCTTTATATAAAGAAGAGAGAGAAAGAGAAAATACATCTTTTTCTTGGAACATGGGTCCCATGTTCCTTAAGTAGTGACACCACTATCTGTCCCTGCCTTTCATACTTCCAGGTGTCTTCTCCTGATCTAACCCGATTAAATTGGTAGAAAAGACTACCGGGTCCCTTCATGTCCCCCTAGTCCTATGCCAGGACTTAAAGAGTAGGGAGAAGCAAAAGCGAAGTATGTGCTTAATTGAAAAAGTGCTATATTTAGGACTAGTTGGGAATGATAAGAAATTGACCCTGCCGTAAGACACATCGGTACTGACATTTGCATCTGTTCATGTTCAAATGTTAGTCAAATAACGTAGCAAAAGCGAAGGTATGTAACAACCTTTTAGCACGCCTCCCTGTGGATTTGAAATAATTTTGAAATCCACATTTAATGCAGATAGGATATTTAAACATGCATTCAAAGCATTCTTAACAGTTTTCTTATCTCCTGAAAAACTGCCTCTTTCGTTCATCATAATCTCCCTTTTTAAAACCCTACCTCCCCGCCTTCACAATAGCCAAATCGAAATCAAATTTGAGCGAGATGACTTGTGATCTTTCTATGGTTGTCTTCAAAAAAATTTAGCAATGATATGGGATTTTGGATGAATGGCCCCCAAACTACTATGACCAGTGTGATACGGCCAAGAGTAACCCCCCCCCCAAGGAAAAATTACCTTCTACCTAATTGTTTTCAAAGAATCTCACAGTCACCTACCTATCAGCAATGCATGTATCCCATATTCACCTGTTAGGACTAAACAAAGTGAATAATTTCAAATATGTTGCCGCAGCATAGGCGAAAAACCCTAATTACCTGTATTTCATGCATTTTACAAATTATTGAGGCAAGGCAATTGGTTCCTGTTTGGCGAAAGGGAGAGGATGCCTGCTTGTGTTGATTTTGTTCCTAATAGCTTGAAGCACTGGAAAGAAAAATTCTTTTACATCAATGAAGCCGCAATTCTTGTAAAAATTCTCAAAAGAAACCCTCCCTATCGTTTAAAGATGACTTACCGGACGAGCATTTATATAAAGGTAAAGTTTATGAACTTTTGTGTTCCCACAAGACTGATATCCAGCCAATCTACGGATATACATTAGTGTGTGCGGTATAAGTCGTCTATGGAGGCGTCTGGCGTATTTTCTTGTGGCTAAGGATAACTACAATGGTATGTATATATCTTATGTTTACAACAATTAGCCTATTTATATATGTTGTGTGTGTTAAGAAACAAATTGTGATAAATGTTTGAAGCCGTCAATTGGTTTGAGGTACTAAAAACAAAATCAGACCAACAGTATCATTTCGTAAAACTAGAGACCAGAATGTCAGAGGTAATAGATCGTAGCTGGCATTATTTCTAATTTCCTAAAGTCCAAGGCCATAGTGAAGGAACGCTCCCAAGGTTGTTAGGAAATCCACTCACAAGGCTTCAAGAGTGAGTACTGCTACAAGACGAAAGTCAGATTCTAACAACGCATTTACAAAGGTTGGGATCATAGGAAAACACGTTGCCCTTTCCTATTTTGACCCCAAGAAAAGTTCTAGGGAACGTGTCGAATCATCTAATTTCTTGTCACCCGTGTTGGAACTTCGTAAGTTAAAAGGAACGCTGGAAGCACATCGACGGTCGGCCATTATGAATGCGACTCCACTGGATCTCCTTTAGCTAGAAGGCATGTAACCTTATGTGATATGATGTTTATGTTTGTAAGCAGTTGGGTATGTAATTAGAACCATATAAACAACCCTGTTGTCTTCCCATAGATATTAAAAAAAGCTACTACGATGACCAGGCCAGTGTTAACCAAGTTATGGAGACCACTGCTGACCAAGTCAGGGAAAATCCCATTATAAAGGGGGTTGCAGATGCTAAGGTTCCTACTGCTGGAGCTCGTCCAGATATTGTAAAATCATAGGTTCCTAATGTGTTGGTAAGAGAGGCAACTAGTTACTTGAGATCACGTGACTCGAACCAAGGATGATTCTAGGACTACAAAAGGTCCCTTCTCTCTTAATAATATCTTCTCATGATAAGGCTAGCACGATTAGGGCAGTGCCTCCCTACATGTCTTTTGGGGAATACCCTCCGGTAGCGTCATTCAATCCAGCACCCTTACCGTTGCTCACATACCGGATTAGGTGGTATTGGAGGGGTTAAATTTTTCCAACCCTCAAGTGATGCATGAATTTGTTGCCTCCTCGATTCGAGCCTCTTCTATGTCATCTTCCCCTCTACTAATTCTCTTCCTCTATTCTTCCTCGTCCATATTTTCTATTCTCATGCTCTTCGCTAGTCAACAAAATTTTCCCCTGATCTTCATCTTTTTCATTATAGATTTTAGTCATTCTCTGAATGCTTTGTGTCTTCCAAAGACATGCTTTCAAGATCGGAGAATTGCTTGATCGAGGCTACAATTGGTAATATTTCTTTGGCATTGAATTGAGGAAATGTCTCGCGCTTAATTTTTCATCAAGGCTTGAATCGAGAGTCTTGAATTTGCTATTATGCCACTAATCCTACTCGAAAATCATTTATTGTCTCTTTCTCCTTCAATTTTACCATCTCCAAATAACTACTAAGAGTTTGTAACCTTGCTATCAAGGCCTGATCGGCTCCTATTCGAAACATATTCGCATCCTTATGTTTTGCATATTATAGGAGGATGTCTTCCGGTAGGGTTGGGGAAAATAATGGCCTTCGTGTTGTAGTTCCTATATTTCCACGCTTGCTCCTATTAGGGGATGTGATTCCCACAAACCGTATGCCCTTAGCACCGTCTTAACAAAAAATACCATGAAGTGTAGTTATTTTTGATTAAATAAAGACACTGAAGTGGCACGTTACCTTGCTCGCGGACTACTACGGTTCCTATGTTCTCTATCATTCTTGCTTGAATCTTTATGTCTTTTACTTCTTTGCTTTAATTCTTGCTACTCTTGCTTTAATCTTGGCACCTTTTGACCTTGTTATGTGTTTCTTAGCTTGCTACTAATCAATCTATTTTCACCAATTCATGCCTTTGTTGCTTGCTTTCTTTCTAGGGTTTCATTACATAGAATCACACCTACTTCCTTTGAATGCTCCCTGTATGAGCCTAGGGCTTTTGATACCAAATGAAGGTTTAAACCCAAGATCAAAACATGTGCAAACCCTATATTGAAAGGTTTTGTACTTTAAAACTCACTAATGATATGAATAGTGAAGAGGAATGATCATATGGAATTTTGTAGAACACTCGATACCTTTTACATGAGAAACCAAATATACATATCATATATATCATCTTCATGTGCTTAAATTAAAAAGAAATAACCAACTACTTCTAAAGACTAACAACTGAGTCTTTCAAATAAACCCTTAAACATGTAGACTAATTCCAAATATGTGTGTGCATGTGCCAACACACATGACAATTTATATTTTTACCAAGCTGATACTTGACTCAAGGAGCTGTACCCTGTTGACAAGATTAAACCCAACATTCACTATTTTTTAACTTGATGTTGACTTATGTGCTCATCAAAGTAGTGTCAGTTCCTCTAAACGACTCAAGTTGGCTTCATTCTCCTTTCCTTCCATTTTGTACACTCATTTGCAAAGTGTCCAAATGCTCCACACTTATAGCATTTAAACCCACGTTTGGCTCCTCAACTCGAGCCTCTTCCACATCCTCTTTCCCTTCTACTAGATCCTCTTCCCTACATCTTCTTATCCATATTATCAATAAAACGCTTTCCACTAGTGATCAAAATTGCCCCTGATCTTCATCCTTTTCATCGTGGCTTTTTAGTCCTTTTAAATGTGTTGTGTCTTGCCACGTATTCTTCAAAATACATACTTTCAAGATCAGAGAATTGCTCGATCGTGCTACAATCACTAATATTTCTTTAGCATTGAATTGAGAAACTTTCTCACACTCAATTCTTCATCAAGGCTTGAAACAAGAGTCTTGAATTTTGCTACTATGACACTAATCCTACAAGAAAAATTATTTTCATTTCATTCTCCTTCATTGTACAATCTCTAATTCGCTCCTAAGAGTTTGCAACCTTTCTTTCTAGACCCATCGACTTCTAAACACCGAACCAAATCGATTCCCAAACATCTTTCGCATCCTTATGTATTACAATTTATAGGAGGATGTATTCCGAAAGGGTCTAGAAAATAATGGCTTTCATGGTGTAGTTTTTTTCGATTCCACACTTGCTTTGTTATGAGATTCACGATTCCCACAAACCGTATTCCCTTAGCACCGTCTCAACCAAAAAAGACCACAAAGTGTAATTAGTTTCGGTTAATTAGGGTACTGAAGTGATATGTTACCTTGCTCGTGAACTTCTATGATTCCTACATTCTCTGTCATTCTTGCTTGACTTTTATGTCTTGCACTTCTCTGCTTCAATTCTTGCTACTCTTGTTTTTACCGTGGCCCTCTTACTTTACCTTCCTATGTCTTGTTTCAACTTGCTACTAATCAACTGGTTTTCACCAATCGACTCCCTTGCTACTTGCTTTCTTGTTTCAACTTGCTACTAATTAATCGGTTTTATGTATGGTTTTTAGAAGAGTAACTCCATGTTACACAAGTGTAACAAAAACCTTATTTCGGTCAATGATAATTGTTGTTGTGCTCGACTTCTAATAAAAAAATAGAGCCTAATTATGACTAATATCAATCTTAAGATACTTAATTAATGTAGTCTTAGGACCATACCATATGGTAGAAACAAATACAAAAGAAATCATGAAGTAAAGAATAGTGCTTTCTTGCCTTCCTTCTCCTCGATCGAATAACAACAATACTGGTTCTCTTGAGGTAGGTTTAGTGCATGTTTAGAGTGGTTTTGGTGTGGAAATAAAGATGGAGGTATGAGATTTTTATATAGAGCTTTAGGAAGATATTTCATTATTAGATGCCAAGCATCTTTGAACAACAAGGCTTTTCTTGGGCAACAGGAGCTGTAGCATCTCGAGCCAAGGGCAGCATATTAGACCCTCCTTTTGTACTTGTTTCCAACCATCTTTTACAAAGCTGATGTGATGGTGGTAAAGGTTTTCTAAACATTAGTTTAAAGCTAGGTTTCATGGTAATTAGTTTATAAATAGTCAGTTTAAAAGGGTTTCAGAGCTTACTTTAGTAGCTCCATTTGAGCAATCTAAGAGCATTAATACAAGTCTAAATTGCTTCTTTAGAATATCTTCTGGTGTTGATGGAATTAGTACTTCAAGGCTTGATTGATTTCATTACTTAAAGACTAAATAACTTGGTTTTTCTTGGTCATTAAAGTCCATTTTTCATGGGTTGATTATAGTTTTTACACTGGTTCGAAATGAATCAAAGGAACATAGTTGAATAGAGATCAAGACTTATGCTAATTTACTATGAAAATTTTGGACTTACTTGTATTTAGTGTTCTCTAAAGAGGAGTGAGATTTTTGGTTACTAGGACCGCCTCATTTGCATATGCGCATTGAAACTTAGTTTCATAGTTTCTATGCATGAAGGGTTAAATAGATGTTATGTTGCTTTACACCTTGGATGTTGATGTGTTAAGAATTATATATGACGCCCTAACTTTTATGCAAGGTGGTTGACTTCATGCATGATCACATGGATGGGTGTGATCGTCTTATATGCTTGACAATCTATCGGGTAAGTACGAATTCAATCTGATAAGATTCAAGATGATTGTCTAACATACTAGTGTGTTCATCGATTGTTGTTTATGATGAAAATACGTTAAGAAATAACATCTAATGTTGTTACAAATCATTACATAAATGATATTGATGCATGATTTTTCTAGTTACGTAGTTTCGTACCTAGTCTAATTCTCAATTAGGTCTAATGCACAATAGCAAGGGTTTCAAACTGAAACTATGAGATTAGGGTTTAATATGAATTAGGGTTTAATATGAATTAGGGTTTTGCTCATTATATGTCAGAGTGAAAGGTTACTTAAAGATTCATGAATGTTACAAAGTCTCCATCCATCAAGTAGCTACACTCTATTATGCCATCCTCATACTCCCTGCAACTCACATGCCATCTATTACGCATACAAAAGTCAGTAACAATGTTATTGAGTAAGTTCTAGTTTGAAAATATATAGAAATATAGACTTTTACTTTCTTTGATGAACATAAATTTATCTTCATATCAGTCTTTTTAACTTTTATATCATCCTTTATAATGATTATTATCTTCTTTTCATTCATTATTTTCCACTTTCCACAGACTGGGCTTACACAAAGCAAGAGCCCAAATACTTTGTCAACAACAAATGTCTAACCCTTGTAAGTAAAACTTCATGGTTAGCTAACCCTTGATAGTTGACCCATAATGCCAATCCCACAGCCCACACGTGTTTAAGTGTCCATTTCTTCTATCTGACTCACATAAGTGATGTGCATCCAATTCGTGCTTGCAAGAATTTTCATTTTGGACCTATATTCATATTATTATGTTCCACTATGATTCTTCATTTATGTTTCGCTTTACTATTCATAATACTTTACATTACCTATTTCATACCATGCATATAGCATTTGAAAACTTTCATAGTGAATCATGTAGGAATTCATATAGTAGAAACAATCAACATTAGTTAAAAGTCAACTTTTGGTCAACACTCTGCTAGGAATCATGAATGAAAATATTTTAAGTATCCTTGGATATAAATAACACTACGGGTAGGTTGTTCTAAATATGGCTAAGCACCTTGTTAATAACCTAGCTATGAATTTCCGCATCATCGTGCGGGGGAATTCTACTATTATTATATCAAATATAACTGTAATTAAATTATAATAATATTGTAGTAGATTACTATGTTCCAAACATATTATCCTCATTTCATATTATTAATCTAACTAATAATAATTATATGCATATATATCATACGAACCTTTTCTGTGAGGTAATTACCGTAGCAATAGTACAAAGATGTAAAGCACAATATATTTATATCTTGATTTATACCTCGGTTCTACATGATGTTTATGAAGCTCCCGTATCAAATAATAATGATAATGATTTTTGGGGGCATTCCCTTTTTTTTTTTTTTTTTTGCCTCAAAAGCTACTATTTTGGTCCTTTTCTCTAACCGTGGGCATTAATTAAAAATATAAATTTCTAGATTTTTTGGTCTTTATTTAATTGTTGGTATTATTTAAGTTTATAAATTTCTAAATTTGTTAAATATTATGTTCTTGTTTATTTCTATAGTTCCTATCCACTTCTATTTCAAATATATGGTGAATATTATTAATTTGTTGTTAAAAAGGCACAAAATAAGTAGATAAAATGTTCTATTTTATAATATTTTCTTTTCCCTGTAACTTTTTTACGTCATAGTTTTATAAGAAATGGAATATGCGGTTGTTCTCATCTTTTTTCTCCTTTGAAAACATATTCATTCAAAATTGTGTATTTTTGTATTATAGAATATAGCAAATACAATTACCGTTGCAGTACGCTGACGAACCAAATGATTGTGTGTGAATAACATCATTGCCGGTATGAGTACTATTGGAACCGGTTTTGGTATTTAATTGTATGGTTTTCGACGAGGTGAAGCGATAACCACTACACTCACACCACGTAGCACGAAGGAAAACGACAAAACTCCTGCCGCATAGCGCGGGAAAAAACTAGTTATTATTATTTCATAAAAAATTATCTACTCTGATTATTGATTCATATCAATAAATGTTTCGTAAACAATTATCATGTTTATTGCCAATTCGTGTCATGTACTCTTTTAATCCTTAGAACATCCGTTTATAAATAATTTGCTGCTCAAGATATAATAGTGTGGATTTCCCTCGTTAATAGTACCAGTACCGTCAAATGTTATTATTCGACCATACATGTCCAACAAAAGATCATTTAACAATCGCTCATCTTGGCTCCCACTACAACCATTAACACACACATACACACACTAGAAGGAACAATTTAAGCGAACGAGACTCAAATTCTTCAACATTCGCTTGTGACGTTTGTTTCTTTCTTATTAGGACTTCTTGTTTTGATCGAGGTTGAAAATGGTTTTAACATAAAAATTCAAAAACCTAGAAGCTATTTTCTTCAATTGATTAGCATAAAACTGTAAGGTTAACTTCTCAAAATCAAAAACAGAGATGGAGGATTGGATTGTGCTTGGTTTTGGTAACCCCTAACTCCCCCCCACCAACGACACCGGTACAACCCAAATTAAGACAACACCATAATGAATATAATGTGTTATCTTGCTTGTGCATCGATTACCTTCATATCATTTGAAAGAAACTGAAATCAGTTACCCACCACCACTACTCCGAATCTCCTTTCCTTTACCTCAATGCCAACAACGATGATGCTTAGAAATACAACCATATCATATTCATCATTGGCCTGAATCACTTCGCAAAAAGTGAAAACCCAAGTTGTTGGATTTGTGGTGGTCGTAGATCTATATTCATTATGTGCGGTAAAGGAGGTGGTTTTTGGGTTAATTTTAAGTTAATTACGCAAATATATGCTCTTTTTGTTTAAATCAATTTTGATTTATTGAAAATAGCCAATGGGTAAGAAGATCGCTTCGTTTAAACTTAAAAAATATAAGTCTCAAAATTTAAACTCGTTACAAAAAATAATTTTACAAATCCTAAACATTTAACTTTTGACACTTACACCTCAAAAGTGGGATGCGGGCCAAACTGTTGGACCATTTGTGTAATTAACTATTATTTTTATTCTGTAGAAACAAAAAGTCACATTATTTATTGTGATAAAATAGACAAAAGGTGTATTTTATATATTGTTGAAAGAAAAGAACAAAAACAGCAAACACTTATTTGGTAAACGTTTGACTCAGCCCCGGTGACCTTTGATCAACAATCATCACTCTTTCGATCAACATTCAACATTCAACATTCAACATCCTCTGTGTTTCTCCTCACTACTATTTGCAGATCAAATTCAATCCAAAATTGTGCGTCTTTCTATCTCCCTTTCACACACACACACTCACACACACTTGAAAGAAACTAATTCATGCTTTGATTGTGTAGACGATGACGAGCAGTGGTCAGGAGGAGCCGAAGAAGTTGCAGCTCTATTCCTATCACCGGAGCTCATGCTCCTTTCGTGTTCGTATCGCTTTAAACTTGAAAGGTTTTCATTTCTGCAACTTTTAACACACTATCTTGATGTTTTGTTAATTGATTGGTGTTTGATGCACAGAAAAGAAGAACAAATCGTTAGATGCTGATTGTTTATTTGTTCTTACGTGTATTGTTTGTGGATTGTCAACAGGGTTGGATTATGAATACAAAGCGGTTGATCTGCTTAAGGGGGAACAGAAAAGCCCTGGTAATAGATTCAAGTTCTTTAATTTAGCCCTAATTGGTTGAATTTGATGAGTTTAGTTGTAATTCTTCCTTTTGTATAAAGTTGTGTTAGATTGTACTCTCAACAAAGAGAAAGATATGTAAATGATAAAAAGTTTTGTATAGAGTAGAAGTGTCAACTGTATTTACCTAATGATATTAGTTGTAGTTAATTGCTATTTTGTAAACTGTGCTTGTAAGTTGATGTTCTTTTCTGATTTAGAGTTTTTGAAGTTTAACCCTCTTGGGTATGTGCCTGCATTGGTGGATGGTGACATAGTGATTGCTGACTCGTTTGCAATCATCATGGTGAGCTTTTAGTGTTTATTTGCCTATTTACTTGTTCAGAAATGATATTGTGTTTTTCGGCTTTTTACCATCATGTTCTTATTACAGTACCTTGAAGAGAAGTATCCAGAGCATCCTTGTTGCCTCGTGATCTTCAGAAAAGGGCAATTAACTACCAGGTAAAATAATTTGGCTTCTTTTTATATTACCATAATACATTGTGCAATATTAATGGCAACATTACAGTTGGTATCCAAATATGGTGGATCTTGATTTGTTTCTTGTGTGATAACTCTTCAATTTACTTCTTTAGGCTTCTAACTGTCCCATTTGAACCAGACTACATTTTATGGCCAGGCTCTCTCATCTTGGTTTCCTATTAGCAAATGCAGCTAAAAGATTCATACATCTTCCATGTTAATTGGTAGTCAAGTTAGCACTGTAAGGAACTTGAAATAATGTACCAGGAAAAAGTATCCCTTATAGGAAGTTGTATTTGTTGCATGTAATATTGGTTGAAAACTCGAATGCTAGTCGCTAATATGGTTACAATTGTTAAAGAATGTTCCAGTACATTTTTGTTGTTACTTGTGTCATAATGTTAACGAACGGCTTTAGAGGGCCAGGGGTTAAGGATCAGTCGCTCCAAGACCGAATACCTTACTGCACTTTCAGTGGAGTAGGCAATGATGACAACCCCAAATCACCATTCAAGGCTAATCGTTGCAGCAATCAAGTAAGTTTAAATATTTAGGATCGTATGTACAGAGAGATGGAGAGATAGATGGTGACGTAACACATCGTATTCAGGCAACTTGGTGTAGGTGGAGGGTAGCCTTTGGGGTACTGTGTGACAAGAACTTCCCGACTAGGTTAAAAGTGAAATTTTATTAAGTTGTTGTATGACCAGTTATGCTATATGGAACAGAGTGTTGGCAGTCAAGAAAAAGCAAGCACGCAAGATGGAGGTAGTAGAGATGAGGATGCCTGAGTGGATGTGCGACAACACTATGTTAGACCGAATATGGAATTAGGTTTTTAGACATAGCTTAGGAGTAGCTAGCATAACTGATAAGATAAAGGCAAGTACATTGTTTGGGCATGTAAAGAGGAGACAAATGACTACGTCAGTTAGAATAGTAGAGAAACTCAATATAGAGTGGAGGAGTAGAGGTAGGCCCAAACTAACTTAGGAGGAGAAAATAGTCAAGATTTGTTAGAGTTGCACCTCTCTGAGGACATGGTCTAGGTTAGGAGTATGCAGAGAAGTAGGATCAAGGTTAAAGACGTCTAGAGGATGGCGTAGGGGTATCTTATATGGGTCTTATCTAGTAACCACTACATGTTAGTACAAGATTGTTTGTATTGTTGTGCATCTAGCACTTGTTGTTGACATTGTATAGTGATTCTTCCATATCAGTGTTAGTGTATGCTTTGTTCACTAGTTTACAATGATTGCTTAGTACATTCTGTTTGCTCATCTATGCTACTGTATGCTTCTAGTGGTGAACTGTTTAACATGTGGTATGTCGGGTATCGTGTTCGCTTCAAATTGTGTGATATGATCTAATTATGCTAATTAGAGCTGAGGGTTTCACTAGAAGCAGCCTCTCTATTACCTCTGATAGGGGTAAGGTTTGCTTACATCTCACCTTCCCGAGACCCATCTATAGCCTTGTTATGGACAGGATAGACTGGGTTTGGTTATGGTTATGGTTATGGTTATGGTTATGGTTATGGTGTGTTATAATGTTAACCTTTGGCATACAACAGGATCGTATATTGTGGCCTATGTGTTCCTGCATGATGTGTCTGTAACTAACAATCTTCTCTTTATTCCTTAAAATATGCAGGCTGCAAATATTGTTTCTGCAAGCATACAACCTCTTCAAAACTTAGATGTTTTGGTGAGTATGGATTTTTGTTGTTTTTGATTTACAAACACACTCATAGAAATCACATCCATAATCATACATATTGTTTACTAAACCAACTGCAGAACTACATTGAGGAAAAGGTTGGTCCAGACGCAAAGATTGCATGGGTAGAAAAGCATATTGGTAAAGGGTTTGCAGGTATGTTTTGTTGTGAAACTTTTCAAAAAACTAAACCGGAAGAACGCATAAGAAAGAACTAGAAGTGTAATAAATGCAATGAACCTAACATAAACTGCGCAATAGAGAAACTCATTGAGATATTCAACATCGTAACCAAAGGAGTAAGTTACACTTTGAGCTCTTGTGATTTATCCAAAGTTACGGTTAGAATCTGAAAGTTTGAAATGTTACAAGAAGAGTCCCTAGTTTTGTAATTATGCACACTCTCAGTCCATTACCCAAGTCAAATGACCTAATTACCCTCATCTTCTTACGCTTTGAATTTCCTCTTTAATTTCTTTTTACATCTTAACCCAAAGAAAGAACATGCAACACAAACTTATTAAAGTCAAAGTCGTTATTATTGTATTAACCATATCCTCTTCATTACACAAACAGAGTAGAAGCCTAATTAAGGTTTCAGGGTAGAGTGTTATTCATCTAATTTATGTGAAAATGGGTCAGCATGGTTTTGGGAACAGGTCAAACGGATAGAGTTGGAAGAACCAGCCAAATAGGAAGCAGGCCAAACATGTTGAATGGTTTAAAAGCCACACAAACTCTGTTACGTTCTTGCAACAACCCAGTTTTATGTTCGAGAAAATTGGGTCGTTATTTTATAATTGGTTATTGTAATTAATTATTACGTAAACCTAAAAGCAAGGACAAAAGAGCATTGGTTGGGCAACTGAACCTACTTTTACTTGCCATATAGAGCCTGACTCTAAATTCAGTATCGTATTTAATATTATTAGTAAATTTACATAAATATGCTACAAATGTTGATTTCAGTTTAAATAGGGTTACATGATTGCTTCTTTGCAGCACTCGAAAAATTACTAAAAAATTATGCTGGAAAATATGCCACAGGGGATGATGTTTTCCTGGTATTGTTTTTTCCTTGTTCATTTTTCCTTAACTGTGTATCTATGGCTTATTTAGAATCCCATTTTTGTCCATATTTACGTTGAATCCTTATGACTTAATATTAAAAAATAATCTAATTATGCATGTTGACCTGATTCTTTTTGAAACTCTTTAATTTTTACAGGCTGATTTGTTTCTGGCACCACAGATTGATGGTTCAATAAAGAGGTTCAACTTAGACATGGTAGGTCTTGCTTATATAGGCCTTTCTGCATGTTCTGATAATCATATATATTATCAACTAACTGGTTAAAACTACAAGCCAATTTGGGTCATGTTTAGTCTCTAACGGGTTAAATAGGTTGAAGTACTTAAAGATCGTCCAAAATTGCTATTAAAAAAGGTGGATTATATTTTTAATAATGTTATTTTTGTAATCATATTTAACACATTAGTTTTCTTAAAACTTAAAAAATGGGAAGCAAAGTGAGCCGATCCCTTAATCCCTTGTAGGCGACTGCATGTTTTGGTTATAGACTCGTAGCTCATATGAAATATGTGTTCCATTATTTACAAAAAGATTTAGCTTTAAGCCATGTAGGTGGCATAGAAATTAAAAGCTTCACTGTGTGCCCGTCTACTAACCAAAATCGCACCACTTAGAGCATGTTTAATATTGATTTTGTTTAGAGTTTTAAATTTTAATCCTAATCCTTAAGTTTATAAACTCTAGAATTGATTTTAAGTAATAAATTATTTGTTTAGTCTAAATTAAATGTTTGGTAGATTACTATTTCAGTTTATAGGATGAAGATAATACAACTAGTTTTTTTAAAAGAACAAAATAGATAAAGAAAAAAATCTATGTATTTAGTTTCTGGGTTTACAAAATAGATCTTAAAACACTCTTTGGACCATTAGGATGAATCTTTAAGGTGCTTTGATCTTGTGTAATTTAACCTATTTTGACCTGACCTATTTTGACACATTCAATTTTATCCTGAGATTGAAATTCCTGGATCTGCCGCTGACTGTGGATAAATGGTGTAGATGTAGAAGTAGTTTAGTGAGTGTGTAAGTTTGTCATTAAAAACAAAATTAAATGTATGATATCATGTATATTTGCTTGCAGAGTTTGTTTTATTTATTTTGTATTTTTAATCTCCTTAGACGAAATCTTAAACTTATTAAAAGTTGGTTGGCCCAGACACCATACCCTCTTTTGGCTAGGTTGCATGAGGCATATATGCAGCTACCTGCTATCCAAGATGCCTTGCCTGAAAAGCAACCAGACTATCCTTCTACTTAAAGCAAACTTCTCAGGTATTTCATGTTCTGACTTCTGAACTGATAATCTGATTATTGTGATTTCAAGTTGCAATAATCAGTTTTTAATTACTTGAACTTATAATCTGATTATTTAACGGGTCCAATGACCAGTTTCGGATAATCTGAGGTATATTCTTTTAATCTAACTTCTCTGAATTGAACAAAGTTGTTTCTTTTTGTCCATTTTATCCAATTGTCAAGGACTCAAACATGTATTTATCTTATCATTACAGCTTCAAACTAATGAAAAGCTGTTCACATCTTGTCAGTTTCTAATTGCAGTGTGTGAACAGTCTGGAAGAAAGTTTCTCAAAGTGGGTTGATACTTGGATGTATGAACCCTGTTAATAATTGCTCAGTTGCTGTATGAGCATTATGATGTATACACCCAATAATGAATTTGTTTCTTCAAGTGGTGTATTTACAAACTATTACGATAGTGGTTTATGGTGGAAACTTCACTGTTATTTCATATATTTCTACGCATATTAAATTTGATATCTGGTTCTTTTCCGCAAACTAGTAAAGGAAGTTCCAAAGAAAGTGAGGGTTGAATATGCCAATTTGAATATCAGAAGGCATGTGGTGAGACTTGAGAGGTCAACAACCACAAGACCCACCCAACACCACCCCCGCCATTTCCGACGAGCGTCTCCACCCCACTTCTTCTCTTAAGAACTGAACCACCAAACCCATTCCCATCGTCTCCCTCTCCTACTCTTTGGTTTAACTGCACAACTGTCACTATAGCATGAGATCTAAAAACGATTGTTGTGGGGTTGTGATGATGGTGCAACGATAGCAGTAGTGGTGCTTGTTGCTAACCGGAGTTTCGTTGATGATGATCAATAAAATCAAAATGAGATCCAGAGGTAAAGTTTTAAATTAAAGTGGAATCAATGCTATGGGTTAAAGTAAACACAATGGAATCATATAAATTGAACAGGATTTCATCCCACTTTGGTTTAAAACCAAAGAAAAGGGTGGTAACTTGGGAGGGTAGCATGGTGTAAGCACCCATGTCTTATCGTGTCATGGGTTCGAATCTGCTTACCTCAGTTTGCCCCTCTTAGGCCACTTATCCGGACACAGCGGCGATTTGCCGGTTACATAGTACAGGCTAGTGAACCTAACAAATGTAATACAACTATGCTAACTCCAGTTATCGATCCTAGGGACACTATGTTGCAACTCTCAATACTCGACAATGTATCAATTTCTAACCAAATTTTAACAATTGATCGTAGTTAATTAACTAAAAATACTAAAATTGAGGAAGGAAATAATCAAACAACAACTAAGACATGAGAAAAAAAAAACAAAATATGAAAAACAAATCAACTAGACGAGGAATCCTATTGACTAATCAAACTATTCCTGAAAATAACCAACCATATGATATTGGATCTAAAAAGTATAACACCTAAAAACCAACAAACGATGTGAGGCCTCCTATAAGCCTTACTAACACGCCTAAATGGCCTTAAGTGTCATATGAAGCTCAATAGATATAAGATCGGGTCACCTCTCAGTCTCACCAAAACATAAATTGTCAAATAAATTTAATGACGCATTACCTCTCGTTCTCAACAATCACAATACAACTGAAACTATTAGGGATAATTTAAGATGCAAAGCAAATTCACTCTCGTGCAATTTACATTAATAACTAATGACACAATGCAAAACCAATAACCTATTATCTCTCACTCTCAAGATTAGTGAAATACTGTTTTAAATCAACAAACTAACCCTATCGGTATGATTATGTAATGCCCCAAACCTTAATGTAATAATTACAACTAAGCAAAATATGAAACTTGTATTTCATATATTCTTAAATGAGTAACTAACAAGCAAGACGACTACTTGAATATGAGATATGTCGAAAAACGTTTATTATTTTAGAAGACCGTCTAATAATAACAAACATTTTTATTCGACCATACTTTGTTTTTTAACAAAACTTAATTAGGTTGACTAATAGAGAAAAATAAGCTTGTTCCAAGTAATTCTATAAAAGGTATATTTAAAAGTTACGAAAAAAGACAAGTTAAGAAGCTAATTAACTATAATAAAACAATAATATTATAATATAAAATGATAACTTGAGTAGTTTACCTTCTTTTTATAAATAGAAGCATATAGGTTTTGTTTAGGGTATAAGTTTTGTTGTGAACACTCTAACATAAAGAGAATCACAAGTCCTTAATACCCGTTTAGGTGTTGTTAGTAGTCTTATTATTAAGCACGAGTAAGGAAACTCTATATCAACCTAATGTAGATAGTTTTAAGGTATATTATTATTAAAGTTTATGTCGAGTTAGATATTATTTATATTAGTATTATTATTAGAAGTAGTAGTGTTATTTTTAATCATTTTTATTATTGTTAGGGGTGCGTATTGGATAGTCTAGTCTTAGTTAGGCATGGACTAATCACACATGCTCAATCAAAACGATGTTAACCAATATCAATCCAAATAATAATTTGTTTGGTGTATCGTAATCTAACCTAAGGTTACTTAAACTATGTCTGGACGTGAAGATATTATCTGATCATACTAGCAATTGTTAAGCCATTGTAAATAGGTGAGTTTTCATGACTATTTTAAAAATATAATAATATACTCGTTATGTCTGTACTAGTAATAATTATAATAATTACAAATATGCATGGGTCATTAGGGATATATAGGATCTTGATATATAAATGGGTTGTGTAGAACTTGCTGAAAAGGGACTAGGGTATTCTATATGCATCAAACACATGTTCATACCTATTTAACGCTCGGGAGGGTCTGACAAGCTTGCTGCCAGTGGTTATGGTAAAACAGAGAAACACTATGCCTATAGACCATATTATCATAACTCATATTATATACATATCAAAGTTTATTGTGTAAACTGTTTAGCATGAGCTAATCAGTATTAACTGACTTTGTTTTGAGTATATGTATCACATGTCCCCTAAGAAAAGATTAGAAAGCTGCTTAAAGATAGTGAATCCAGAAGACCAAAAAAGATTTATTTTAGTTTGTTTTATGTATTATTCTAAAATAGTAGTGTAACAACCTAAGTATGTTTTATTTATAATATAACTTATTTTTGCTCTTTCAGTAAGTTTGTATCAATTGTGTGTGCCTGCCCAGGTTTCGGGTGGCATGTTATAGTTGGTATCATGGCCTAATATTTTAGCAAATTAGGAACCTTTAGTACGTAGGCTTTAACTAGAATACTATAAGGACTGGTATGACTAAGGCTTTAAGAATTGATTTTATAGGCTATCTATAGAACACTTAAGTATAGAACGCTTTGGAATGATTTCTAGGATTCCTACTGTGCAGGACTGATGAAGGGAGGTAGATTCAATAGTTTCATAATGTTTGGAGAGTGTTAGAACACTTAACAGATCAAATAGAGAACCGGTCTTATGATGAAACAAAGAACACAAGTAAAGAACAAGAACAATAACAAGATAGTATGGTTTTCGAGAATGTTGTATATTGCTCTCAAGTTCTTACAAAGTGTTACAAAGCTTATCCTCTAAAGTTACAAATACTTGAGATACTTTATACTATATCCTACAACCGGCCATACTTTGAAGGACAGCTAGAAACACTAATCTAGACAACAAGATCAATGTAGAGTCAAAAAGGCAGATTGTCTTTTGACTAATGACTATAACATGCCATAGCTCACATCCTAATATATTACAAGAAAGATAAAAGTACAAGAGTGGAAAGTTACAGACAAAAGTCCTTAATCTATAGTTTGACAAAAGTAAGAAATTTTCACCAACTCATATAAGTTGGTGAGTCTTTAGAGATGGCAGCGGAAAGTTGTTCAGCTTTTGTGAAAAGGTGATTCAGAAAAAGCATGTCTTCTCTGTCTTTGAAAAAAATCAGTCTTTGGCTTCGGAAGACTTTGTCTTTGAAGCTTCGCAAGACTTTGTCTTTGAAGCTTCAGAAGACTTCATCTTTGATTTCAGAAGATTTGGTCTTTTGGCTTTGGAAGATTTAGTATAATTCACTGAATTATATAAAATCTTCTGAAGTAACTTCTTTGTACTTCACATGTGCATACTGAGAGCTCTTTGGTTGCATCAGCCTTTAAGTGTGATCCTTAAAAACTCCCCTAGGCTGATGCTACCAAAACTAAAAGAGAGCTTTGAAGCTTGATCTTCATCTATTGATGGTCCTCATCAGAATCAAGACCATTCTCTTCATGTCATAGAGATCATGTAGAGGGAGGTCAAGTATGATATCCAGAAGTACATGTCTTGACCCCCTTGATCTCTAGTGACATATCATCTACCTAGATTAGTGGCAAACATCCATGACATGATGGGTCTCTCAGCTGTAAGAGGCTCCACTGAATAGGAATTGGATGAGCAACCTCTTCTTAATCACCCTCAGGATGTTCTGACCCATCCTAAGGTGCAGCGGTGGATGCCTTGGACTTCTTTTCTTCTTCTTGTCCCTTCTAATAGACATCCTCTTCCTCTTTCTATACTTTAACTGAGAAGGCTGGCCTGCAACATTAAATAGTTCTTATTTGTCCTTCTCAGTTGGGTCCTTTTCCTTCACATGTTCAGTAGGAGAGGGATCAGGACCCTGCTGTGGATCAAAAGATAAAGCTGGCTATGATGCAACACTAGGTCCAGGTTGTGTTGTCTCTTGGGGTTGAACCTTGACCTCAGCTTCAGGTGCAGCCTGACTTGGTAGAGAATGCAAGTTAACTAGCTCACCCTTTTAATCTTCTGTTTGATCACTCTAATGTGCTCATCCATGGTGGATAGAGACATTGGACCAAGTCTCCTTCCAAAGAATCCATACAGCCTCAAGAAGCTCACCATCTTCTTTCTATCAGTAGACTTCTTCAGATTTGCTCTGATGGTGGCTCTTGACTTTGCAGCCTCTTCCTCATCTCCCTCTTAGCAGCTTTTGCTCTTCAGCACTTCTTGCTCAAGCTGCTTGAGGTATTCAAATTCAATGTGCTCATAGGAAAAGGGAAGAAGGTCTGCCGCCTGATAGAGGCCTGTGGCACTCAGGTAGGTAATCATGTTTTGCCTATCTTGTTCTCTACCTACCTGAGTTTGTTTCTCAGTGGCCACATCCTCTGCCTCAGGGGTTTTCCCGAACTAGGGAGAGGGTAGGAGTTTTGTAGAGTCTTTTTTTCATTTCTTCTTTGATTTTGAGGAGCAATCCTGCATCCTAAGCTTCGCTCCTCTCCTTTGACACTTATATGTCAGCCAATGTAACATTTGACCCATTTTCAAATTGTAACCCAAACCCGAACCTATTTTGATCTTTTATAAAATGAAAAAAAAATCAATATTAAACTATTAAATTTATTTTGGGGATTCAAATGCCATCAATATTATGAAATGTATAATTCAATTTTCATTTATATATCACTTAATCAATTTATAATAATTTTATAAGTTATAAAATGAATATTTATAAAGTTATAAGTTTATTTTGCCATTTATGAGTTTAATTATTAAATTAGAATAAATAATTAAATAGAAAGTTTATTACAAGATTTATAAAACTTATAAGTTTTATAAGTTAATATTAATTAAAATAAGATTTCCTAAGTCCAGGGTTTATATTGTATTTTTTAAAACCTGATTTCAAAAAGTTTAGACATAAAATAAAACATATTAAACTTGAGGGGCTAAAGTGTAAATATGACTTTAAAACCCAATCCCCCACCCGTCGGCCCTGTGCTCTCCGGCCACAACTCCGGCAGCCCTCCGGTGGCTACCAAATCCACTCAATCCGACCCAAACTAAACCAATCGAACCGCTCGTCCACTTCGTGCACCTATTTCGAACTCGTGACACACCATAATTGACTTAATCGGCTATTATAACTCATTCAAAACAAAATCAAAACTCCACCATAGATGTGAGTCTGTTACAGCTTGAACCTTAATCAAACGATTGAATCAATTGACCAAAAACGCTCCTGTGAGTATTACGAATTCAGACATATCAATCATTAATATTAACACCATGTAATTACAATCGAATCATACCTGAAACTCCTGAATCACACCCACAACTTGTTTGTGGTGAAACCTATCAAATTGGTCCTATATAACGAGTGGAAATCATCAAACCAACCTCTTCAAGCTTTCTGTAACATCAATTTTACTTACAACACACACACATCATATTCAATCGCGAGTTCATATCGAGTCTGCAACCTAGCCGTGACCAACCTTCTGAGCATCTTTAACTACAATTGATAGAGGGCTTACACCTCTCACCACCCCTGCAAGCTTTTGCACTTATCAGTTTAGGTTATCATCATCAACATCCATCGAATTAGATTCTCCCCTGTCGAGACCTTCATCCTTTTTGTTTTCTTCAAAGTGATCTTCAATCAGGTTAACCATGAGGAAAACCGTTGGTGTCTATTTTCGCATTCTAGAATTCAAATCAATCACACCTATCAAGTGAGTATTCATAGCCATTTTTATGTGTTTTATATTTTGAGAAAATCATGTGATTTAATATTCAATCATTGATATTCATTGTTATTCTATTTCATTCTAAATCAATACATGCTATGTAGTTACTTGCAATTGCGTGTTCATAGTTAGATAAACTTGATGATAACACAATCATTAATTCATGCAACCACGGTAACAATGATAGATCTATTGGTTTGACAAACCCCTCATTTTTTTAGTCATGTGGTGATTGGAACTAGAATCATTCATTCTATAAGGTTTCATCTGCGGACCGAGTCAATTTAGTCATTAGGTTTGATTGTGTTGGTTTGTCTTTTATGTTACACTACTGTATTATAAGTCTTGACATTGCCATGTGAATTGAATTGTTTTCAATCATTTTAATCAATCTATATATGTATTCAACCTGTGATTACTCACCGGCTAATTCGTTAGCTGGCTCGTTACTTTTTCACATAATTTTAGGATGATGATTAGTGGAATTCTTCATGCTCATTTAGGACTTTGACCTAGTTTACAAAAGGATTTTGTTATATTTATTTGGATTATTTCTTAATTTTAATTTATCGTTGATTAGTATCATTCAATGAAAATGACATTTAGTATTTATTTCAACGTAATTACTACCATGTGTATGAGCAATCGATTCACATTCATCCGCCCTGATGATTCGTCATTGGTTAGGGTGTGGCAGCCAGTTCATTCAATTCTTCCAAAGGGAGAGAGATTAGTTCATCAACATTATAGTTCCTAGATCCTACCTTAACTCATCTTCTTAAGCGCTTGGCCCTGGGGGCAGCCCTAATAGCAACTTCCATAAAGTTAGGGGTTCCAGTTAAACTCTCTCCCCTTGCCTTCCTCTTCCTCTCTCTCTCTCTTCTCCTCCTCAACCTCATCAGAAGTCTTTTTCCTCTTCCTTTATCAGTCACTAGCCTATGTGACTCAGGGTGGAGAGAGCTTTGGCCTTATTGCTTAGTGTGGCACTTGAGCTTTGGCAAGAGAGAGCGTGTGAGACACCTTTACCAGCTGGTGCCTCATTGAGGGTAATAGGTGTTGAATCAGTTCCTGTCTCAAGGTTCACAGGCTCAACTACTGGGCCTTCATCTAAGGTTTCCCTTCGAAGCTAATCTTAGGGTCCGCCTTAGCATCCAGTTGACCAACAGTCTTTCTTGCTAGCCTCTGTCTATATAGATAGGATCTTCTTCTGAACTCTCAAGCAACCTTTGCTGAATCCTCTCAGCTAATCTGTCATTTTGCCTGATTTGACTTGGGTTGGCAAGTGGCAGATTAACCAAAGGAAAGCTCTCATAATATCTCATGGTTTAAAAGTTATTCAACTTCTTGTTGTCCTTGAGATCTAGAGAGTACCAGGCCTCTCCTATCATCATCATACCTCCATCCCACTATTGGATTTTAGTAGGGTAGGATGGGGATAGACATTGCGCTTGGTATACCTTCCTCAAACAGGCTCTGAATTAGTGAATTTACATCAATATGAGCCTGAGGAGGTTGTTGAGTATGGACAACTACAAGTGATGATGGTGAGTCCTCTATGTCCATACTTTGGACAGAACTCCCAGGTTAGGTAGGACTTTCTCCCCCTTTTTGGTAGCATCACCCTCTTGCATAGGGGAGTTAAGGGTTAGGTCCACCTTATCCACAGGTTCTTGTGGATATGGTTGAGTTCGCCTTACAGGTCTCTAAGCTAACTTTTCCTTGAGATCGGTGATCTCAAGTTGCTGGTCACTAACCTGTCTTTGTAAGGTAGTCACCTGAAATTCTAGGTGACTAACCTTAGATACTAAATAGGTGCAGAGTTTTGACAGTTTTTACACCTTTAGTTGCATACTCCCCTCATCTTCATCAGAAGAATCATGGGGGTGAGAGAATAGGACCAAAGTCTTCTTTCTCATCACCAGTTTAGGTTTCTTGGCTGTTGAATTTCCCCTGCACATTGATAGCTTCAAAAGAAGTTTCAATGGGTTGGGTTTCCATAGTTGAGGTCTTAATAATGTAATCACTTGCAAAAGTGAGAGCCTCTTCCATATGGGCCTCCTGAACATGTTTAGGGAGGTCCACCTCAGTTGTGGGTGGATGATGTGGGCTAGATATAGGTGATTCAGGAGCACTCATCTCTCCTTAAGCAGGGGTGGAGAAGAGAGACTTATGGTACTCACTGAACCCATATCCTCATCATCATAGAATTCTAGGTTAGGGATTGGTTGGTGAGGTCTAGCGGCTGCGGATGGTAGCTTTCCCCTGAAGGTTGATCACTAGAGTTTTGAGACTTAGAGTGAAGTCTTAAGGCTAGGGTAATGATCTCGTCAGGCTGACCATAAGGAATCTCAGCACTGATCAAAGAAATAATGGGAGTGGTCTGCTCCTCGAGAGAAGTGGGAGCTCTTGTTTCCACTTCTTCCCGCATGAGTGGTGATATGGAGGCTTGCTCAACCTGAGTAGACTGAGCAAGGGTGTGTTTGGATCTTCTTTGGAAGGTGAAGGTGATTTGTGGTTGTGTGGGTGGTACAGATGTAGAAGGTGTGGGTTCAACATTGGCTGGTGCTGCCAAGTGTCACCTTGAGCAATGAGCTCTAACATTTTTGGGACCAGGGCTGTTTCGACCCCTATGAATCCAATAATGGACTTTCTCATTGTCTTGAAGATGCCAGGCTTCATCTATCCCAGTTTAAGAATATTACTTGTTCCCTTAACCGCTAGCCCAGTTCACAGTTAAGAATGTGTTGAACATATCTAGGGAACTTATAATATTCTAAGGAGTCCAAGTTAGCAGGCAAGTTTGTATAAACAAACTGTGAGTACCTAAACTTGGCCCTTGTACCATTCTATAGACTATGTAGGAAAGGTCTTCAGGAATTTGGTCCCAACCTCCATGTTGTTAGACAAAGAATGGATGAGCACATGGAGGAGATACTTCCATTTGGATGAGACCTTACCCTTTTTGAAGGTTCTTATGGAGTAGTCCTTCATAGCCCATCTGTCGAAATAAGTTGTTAACTGCAGATTTGGGAAAGACAAGTCACCTTCTTCATCATCCAGCTTAGATAAGAGTTGATACTGGCTGGAATGATGAATACTATCCTCCCCTACACTATGGCAGACGGTGCCTTCCCACCGTCCAAGATGACCTCTTGGCAGGTCCTCTAGAACTCCAAAAGTTGATCTTCATACAATGGAGGGTCTATTGTGAGGGTGGTGAGGTAGTTGGATAGAGACAAGAAGTAGCAAACATCTGAGAAACCAGGATCTTTCTCAAATGATAACAGAGCAACTTGAATGTGTTGCCTGTGTAACTGCATAGAAAAATTGGGTTAGTTTTGGGGATCAGGGTTGGTCATTTTGAGTAGCTTAAGGTGAAGAAAGGTAAAAACAATGTCGGTTTGTGGGTGAATTAGGGTTTGAATTTTTGTAGATGAGGGGAACGTGAAAGTGGGGGAACCGTTGTGTGTATATATATGTATATATGTAATATGTATATATGTATATATATATGTATATATGTATATATGTATATACGTATATATATGTATATATGTATATATGTATATATATATGTATATACGTATATATATCATATATATATATATATATATACGTATATACATATATACGTATATACATAGATATATACATATATACATATATACATATATATATACGTATATATATATATACATATATATATATATATACGTATATATATATATATATATATATATATACGTATATATATATATATATATATACGTTATATATATATATATATATATATATATATATATATATATATATATATATATGATATGGATTTGAGACAAAGTTAATGCAAACGCATAAACTTTGAAATCCGGAGATATATATATATATATATATATATATATATATATATATATATATATATATATAATATGGATTTGAGACAAAGAAAGTTAATGCAAACGCATAAACTTTGAAATCCGGAGGTCGGTCCCACTTTTAAAAATGTGCCCAAAGAGGTAGTTTTCTTGGAAGTCTAAAATCTTCCGAAGGTAATTTGTCTTTGGAAGGTTTGAGAAAATTCTGAAGCCAATTTGGCTTCGGAAGATATTCCTTAGCTTTTCAAGAATTTGCTTCGGAAGAAAAATACTTAGAGTATTTTTACTTTTTAGACAAATTTTGCTTCGGAAGATATCAAATATCAGAAATTTTATTCAAAGAGAGAATAAAGCTTCCAAGACTTAGTTGCTTTTGGAAGAAAATAGTCCTTCAAGACATATAAGTACTTGGTGACACATGTATGCTTCAGAAGATATATCAGAATTTCTTCCGAATGTAAATTTCTTAGAAGTAGTTATTTGTTTTGAAGAAATAATTTTTCTTCCGAAGACAATTTGATGTGTTTTGAAAGAAAACATATCTAGACTTCTCAAAATTCTAAGGAATATCATTTTGAAGAGTTTCATCCAAAGTAAACTAGGCTTATATAGGTGTTGATATAGACAACTTAAGACACACATATTTGACAAAGTAACCTTGAATTTAGTTTAAGAAAAATCTACTCAAGGTTAATCATCTCAATAGCTGATACAAGATACTTAAATCTCTGTTTATCAAAAGCTTTTATGAACAGATCAGCATATTGTTCATTTATGTTAACTTTGACTAGTTTTATCAATCCTTTTTCAAAATTATCTCTAATCAAATGATACCTGATATTGATGTGCTTTGTCTTAGAGTGCTACATAGGATTCTCTATAATAAAGATAGCATTATTGTTATCTATGTGGATGGGAGTCTCCTTGAAGTTGAATCCATAGTCCCGCATCTGATTCTGAATTCAAAGCACTTGAGCACAATAGCTTGCAGCAGCAATGTATTCAGCTTCAGCAGTTTATGTAGACACACAGGATTGTTTCTTGCATTGCCATAAGACTATCCTTCCACTAAGGAATTGACATCCCCTGGATGTAGACTTTGTGGTCATATTATAGACCATAGTCACTATCTGTATAAGCATACAAATTGAAGTCAAAATTCTTTGGATACCAAAGGCCCAGTTTGGGAGCCCCTTTGAGATATCTGAGAATTCTTTTAATAGCAACCAGGTATGACATCTTGGGGTTGGCTTGATATCTTGCACAAATACATGCAGCAAACATGATATCAGGCCTGCTGGCTGTGAGGTACATAAGTGACCCAATCATAGTCCTGTAGAGATGTTCATCAACACACTCCCCTTCAAGATCAGGTCCTAGAGAGTGGTTTCGGGCTATGGGTGTCTTAGCAACCTTACACTCAGTCACATGAAATCTGGTTGTACATACTTTGACTGGTTTATGAAGATGCCATTTTCAACTTGCTTCACTTGAATTCCAAGAAAGAAATTGAGTTGCCCCATGGCACTCATTTCAAATCTATTCTTCATTAGCTTCTTAAAGTCTTTGCAGAGCTTCGGATTAGTTGACCCAAAAATGATGTCATCTACATAAACTTGAACCATCATCAAGTCATTTCCTGTTCCTTTAATGAAGAGTGTTCCATCAATAGTGCCCCTCTTGTATCCATGTTGATAGATGTAAGGTAATATCAGAAGATTATAAGGCTGATGCAACCATAGAAGCCAAAACAACCAAAGGTCTTCCTGCATGCATGCACTGGACATACAAAGGTAGAAGTGCTTCGAAAGTTTTACACACTACATCAGAAAATACTCTAAGTGTAAAATCTTTCAAAGCCAAAGTCCAAATCTTTCAAAGCCAATGATGAAGTATTCCGAAGCTTAAAGACAAAGTCTTCCGAAGCCATTCTGCTATGAAGACTGATTTCTTCAGAAGACAGAGAAAGACATGCTTTCTCTGATCTACTTTATATAAAGCCGACACACTTTCCGCTGCAACTCTGAAGACTCACCAACTTGTATGAGTTGGTGAAATCCATGCTTTTGTAAACTGTAGATTAAGGTCTTTGTCTGTAACTTCCTACTTTTGTACCTATAAACCTTTTTGTAATAGAAAAGGATGTGATCTATGGCATGTCATAGTCTCTAGTCAAAAGGCAATCTGCCTTTTGAATTTAGATTGATCTTGTTGTCTAGATTAGTCAATTTCAACTGTCCTTCTAAGTATTGACTGTTGTAGGATGTAGTATAAAGAGTCTTAGGTTCTTGTAATTTAGATATGCTTTGTAACACTTGTAATAGAACTTGAGAGAAATATACAACACTCTTTGAAAACCATATTTCTATGTTATTGTTGCTTGTTCTGTCTCATTACTTACTTGTGTTCATAGCATCCTCATAATCAAACCCGGTTCCCTATTTGAACTGTTAAGTGTTCCAAGTCTCTCCTCATTGTGAAACTGATTGTGTTAGGCACCCTTACCCGGTCCTGCAATTGGTATTAGAGCATTTCAGGCTCTTGATTGTAAGATCTCACCATCTTTAATCCTCTCAGTTTCATAGTTCACTTAACATCTCAAATGGCAGCTATCACAAAGGCTGATATGGAAACCAGTACAATGACAAAGTCCCCACTGATCACTCCTGAAGACTTTGATACTTGGTGTCAAAGAATGGAAGGCTTTATCAAGTCTCAAGACTCCAGGATGGGGGGGTCTGTTGTTGATGGACCTCATGTACCATCCACCTCTTCAGCTGCTGCTGGTGGTGGTATGATACCAAAGGAAGTGGCTGATTATTCTGATAAAGACTGGAAAAAGATTGATATTGATCAGAAAGCCATGACCGCCCTCCAATTGCTCTTCCAAATTCTATCTACAGAGGCTTCAAGAAGTGCAAGACTGCCAAGCAACTTTGGGATGCACTGAAGCTGATGTATGAGGGGTCTGATGATGCAAAGAAAAACACGAAAGACCTCTTGAAGCAGTAGTTTGAGAACTTCACCTTCAAGACAGGTGAAACCATGACTCAACAATATGTTAGGTATGTTGAGATTGCGGATACTCTGGCAGATGTTGGAGTAACTCTTGAGAACAGGGATGTTGTGAGGAAGTTCATGTCCTCTCTTCCTAGACAATGGACACACTATTGTGTGGTCATCAAGAGGACTGAGAACCTCAAGACCCTTACTCTCACAGAGTTATATGGTATCCTCAATGGCTGAAAGAGATTGCAGAGAACCATAACACCATCTCATCTGCTACCCTGACAAATCACAAAAGTGTACTTTCATTACCTTTCCGGAGACACCAAGGGAAGGCTACATCCCTGGAAGCCCATTCCACGAGACAAGTTCTTCATAAGCTTTTGTGTTTTCAGATGAAAGTTCAGGCAACTTTCTCTTCACCCTTGAAGATCTGGACTGTATCCATCCAGATGATCTGGAGTATATGGAAATAGTCCAGCAGATGGCTCTTCTCACTCACAGAGCCAACAAGTTCTACAAGAGGACTGGAAGGAAGTTTCCTAGCAATGCAACTAGTGGAAAGCTTAGGCTTGATAAAAGCAAAGTGAAGTGTTACAACTGTAATTAAATGGGACACTTTTCCAGAGAGTGCAAGGCACCAAGGTCAAATGGTGGGCAAGAACAAACAAGACCAAACTACACTGAAGGAGCTCACCAGAATGAGAAGCCAAGACAGCAAGCCGCAGTTGCTGTTGAAGAAGGAGGCTTTGACTAGAGCTTTCAGGTGGAAGATGCATCTCCAAACCAAGAATTGATGGCAGATCATAATGAAGCCAAGGTATTGGAACATCTCTATACACCTGAATTTATTGCTAAAGTTAATAGATACAAGTCTTATAACTTAGAGATGAGATCTGATCTTGAGTCCTTAAATATCTTAAAAGCTGATTTTAAAAGAGCTGAAAATGATTATAAACTTAAGATAGAAGCTCTAGAGAACACCATTTCAACTCTTAAGCATGAGCACTCTAACTACAGGACTCAAATCAAAGATCTCATCTCAAAGCTAACTGAATGCCAGACTAAGCTTGTGATCAGCAAAGCCAGGGCAGAAAAATGTGTTCTTAAAGAAGAGACCTTCAAAAACATAATATCCTCATCCCTAAATGCAAAAGTTTGTTATCAAAATAAGTAGGGATTGGGATCTACTGAGATAGCTCCTCCACACACTCTATTGTCTGTAAGATCTCCAAGGTGTGAAACTTGTGAAGATGAGCTTCCCCTCATAGACCCTATTGTTGAAGAGGATGAAGAGGAGATAGTGAAGGATGACTCTGAGAAGAGTGAAGAAGATCATCCTAAGAAAGGTCACTATTCTACTGAGGAGAGGAAAGAGTCTGGAATGACCAAGTCAAAAGGAAAAACTTGTCAGAAGAGCTAAGAGAAGATCAAAGAAGGCTCAAGAGATCAAGGCCACTTTTGACTCCAAGCAGAAACAAGTGTTCATTTCTGAGGGTTTAAAGTGGTAAAGGCTGAAGACTCAACTATGAACTCTAGTACCAGGAGTTCTAGTTTAGTTCCAAACCATTCCAGCAAGAAGAAGAAGACTAACCAGCTGTGTACCACTGCTACACAACCTGAACCATCCAGCTCCAAGAGCAAGCCTCTCCCTAAGAAGCTTGTTGCATCATCTGTGAAGATGAAGATGGAGAAGGAAAGTGATCAAACTAGAAGACTCCCAGAAGGAAGCAAATGGACTGCATCATGTGTGGTAGTACTTCTTATCTAGCTAAGGATTGCATCTACAATCCCAAAAGCACTATCCACATGGTCAAAGAGAAAGCTTTTAGGAAGAAGAAGGAAAAGAAAGCTTCGAAAGGAAAATCTTTTTCCTTTGGAAGCTCCAAAGTGAAGAAGAAGACAAGTGAGAACTTAACTACGGAAGAAATTTTGGTCTCGAAAGAAAGGAATGCTTCTGAAGTACTAAAGCATGCTGCAGTGAAAGCAAGATCTTCCTAAGGTCCAGTATCCAAAACTTCAGAAGTTATTGAAACTTCCGAGGTATTGAAGATCAAGTCCAATCTTCCAAAGATGGTGTGGAAGATGAAGAAAGACCTGGTGATTGAGAGTTCTTCATCAACAACAACTAATGATCCTCAAAGCTTGAATATAGGATTTGTACTGTTACATTGTCTTCAGATCACTTTGAAAAGCCTAAGACCAATGAGGCTTGGGTTTCCAAGTGTAACTAACCACTTCCTTTTGTGCAGGAACAGCTAAAGACGAAGGAAAATATATGGATCATTGATAGTAGCTGTTCCAGGCACATGACTGGCAATGGTTCTTTGCTTCACAATTTTGAGAAAATTGATGGAGGACCAGTTGCTTTTGGAGGAGATGCTGGTGGTTACATCACTGGAAGGGGTATGGTCACAAATGGTAAGCTCACCATTGAGAAGGTAAATTATGTTAATGAGCTTGGATACAATCTACTGAGTGTATCCCAATTTTGTGATAGAGACATAACATGCTCTTTACTGAGCATGAGTGCATTGTTCTCAAGCCCGGGGTGGTTATTTCTCAAGAGCATATCCTGCTCAGAGCCCCTAGGAAAGGGAACATGTACAAGATGGACTTGAAGAAAACATCTCCCTCAGGAGAGGTTTCTTGCTTTCTATCTAAAGCAAATAGTGATGAGTGTTTCCTATGGCATAAAAGAATGTGCCATGTAAACTTTAAGAATATGAATAATTTAATTAAGAATGATTTGGTGACTGGAATGCCAAAGAAAGATTTTACAAGTGATGATCATTGTGTTGCATGCTTGAAAGGGAAGCAACACAAAGTGTCTCACAAGCCAAAGGAAAAGAACTCTATCACTACTCCCCTACACTTTTTACACATGGATCTCTTTGGCCCTACCAGTGTAATGAGTTTAGGAAGGACCTCATATTTTTTAGTGATCACAGATGATTTCACAAGATTCACTTGGGTTAGAACTAAGGATGAGACTCCTGAGATCTTGAAGAACTTCATTCTGAAAATTAAGAATCAATCTGATCACAAGGTCAAGACCATAAGATGTGATCAAGGAATAGAATTTAAGAACCAAATCCTTGATACATTTTGTGATGAAAAGGGTATTACAAGACAATATAGTGCTCCTAGGACTCCTCAGCAAAATGGTGTTGCTGAGAGGAGAAACATGACACTTATTGAAGCTGCAAAAACAATGTTGTCTGACTCTAAACTGTCCATCATCTTCTGGGTAGAGGTAGTTAACACAGCCTGCTATGTGCAGAACAGAGTTTTAGTGGTTAAGACTCATGGTAAGACTCCTTATGAGCTATGGCACAAAAGGAGACCATTTATTGGTTTCCTCAGGTCATTTGGATGTCCTTGCACCATCTTGAATACCAAAGATCAAGTAACCAAATTTGATGAGAAGTCAGATGATGGACACTTTATTGGATATTCTTCCCAAGCTAAGGCTTATAGAGTATACAATCTCAGAACTAGAGTAGTTAAGGAGTCAGCCAATGTGACCTTCAATGAGCACACTCCTAGTGTGAAAGGTTCTGGTCCAGATTGGCTATTTGATCTTGACTTAGTTACTAACTGATTTAACAAGTCTTGTGAGAATGTTTCAGGATCTACAGATAACATATCAACAGAGATCCTGACCCAAGATTTGAGCTGAGAAGACCAAGCAAGATTACTACTTCAACTCCTTTGGTAACTAACCCGACAAATGAAATCCTATCAGTACAAACATGAGTAATTAGCTGATACATCTGAGATGCATTCGAATTCCAGCTTAGAGTTTCAAAACTCAGGTGAATGAGCTTCAAATATAGGAGGAAATGGAGGTGGTGATAGTGATCAAGAATTTATGATGCTGATAACCACTCCATAGAAGACAACATAATGATGTCACACACTCATTGGATCAAGTCTCACTTGATAAATGTGCTGATGTGGTGGGTGACACTCCATTGCCAGATCTTAATTTTTCTAATCTAGATCTTTCAAATCAACTTGCTGTGATCCCTTAACTCAGGAACCACAAGTCACACCCCACCACAAACATCATTGGAAATGTTGATACATGGGTGAGAACAAGAGGACAAACCCATGACATAAAGGTTTGTCTATATTCTTGCTTCTTGTCCCAAGTAGAGCCAAAGAAAGTTGATAAGGCTTTGAAAGATGGAAGCTGGGTTGAAGCAATGCAAGAGGAGGTGCTTCAATTCAAAAGACAAAAGGTTTGGAACCTATGTCCTCTTTCTCATGGGAAGACTGTCATAGAAACCAAATGGGTTTTTAGGAACAAGTAGGATGATAGAGGACTTGTCATCAAGAACAAGGCAAGACTAGTTGTTCAAGGGTACACACAAGAAGAGGGAATTGATTACATAGATGTTTTTTCTCCTGTGGCAAGACTTGAAGCTGTAAGAATATTCTTGGCTTTTGTTGCATCCAAGGATTTCAAGGTCTACCAACTTGATGTCAAGTGTGCTTTTTGTATGGGGTGATTGATGAAGAGGTGTATGTTAAAAACCACCTGACTTTGTAGACCCAGATCATCCTAATTATGTCTGCAAGCTTGATAAAGCTCTTTATGGGCTGCACCAAGCTCCAAGGAAGTGGTATGAAACACTATCTCAGTATCTCTGTCAACATGGTTACAAGAGGGGTTATATAGATGGAACTCTCTTCATTAAAGGGACAGGGAATGACTTAATGCTGGTTCAAGTATATATGGATGACATTATCTTTGGGTCAACTAATCCAAAGCTCTACAAAGACTTTAAGAGGCTGATGAAGAACAGATTTGAAATGAGTGCCATGGGAGAACTAAATTTCTTTCTGGGAATTCAAGTGAAGCAAGTTGACAATGGCATCTTCATAAGTCAGTCAAAGTATGTACAAGACATACTTACAAGATTCAACATGACTGAATGTAAGGTTGCTAAGACACCCATAGCCAGAAACCACTCCCTAAGATCTGATCTTGAGGGGGGAGTGTGTGGATCAACATCTTTGCAGGGCTATGATTAGGTCTCTTTTGTACCTAACAGCCAGCAGGCCTAATATAATGTTTGCCATATGCATTTGTGCAATATATCAAGCCAACCCCAAGATGTCACACCTAGTTTCTATCAAGAGGATTCTTAGATATCTCAAAGGTGCTCCCAAGCATGGCCTTTGGTATCTAAAGAGTTCTGACTTCAATCTGTATGCTTTTACAGATAGTGACTATGGTGGTTGTAACATGACTGCAAAGTCTACATCTAGGGGATGTCAATTCCTTGGTGGAAGGATTGTCTTATGGCAATGCAAGAAACAATCCTATGTCTCTACATCAACTGTTGAGCTGAATACATTGTTGCTGCAAGTTGCTGTGCTCAAGTGCTTTGGATTCAGAATCAGATGCTGGACTATGGATTCAACTTTAAAGAGACTCCCATCCACATAGACAACAACAATGCTATCTTCATTACATAGAATCCTGTGCAACACTCAAGGACCAAACACATCAACATTAGGTATCATTTGATTAGAGATAATTTTGAGAAGGGATTAATCAAATTAGTCAAAGTTAACACAAATGAACAATATGCTGATCTGTTCACTAAAGCTTTTGATGAACAGAGATTCAAATATCTTGTATCAACTATTAGGATGATTAACTTTGAGTCGATTTTCTTAAAAACTTAAATCAACTTTATTTCTAAAACCTGTGTGTCCTAAGTTGTCTATTTTATCACCTTCATAAGCCCAGTTTATTTTGGAAGAAAATTTTTTAACGATATTCCTTAGATTTTTGAAAATTTTTCAAAACATATTTCCTTCTGAAGATTTCAAGGTGCCTTCGGAAGAAATTTATGTCTTCAAATCAAATAACTACTTATAAGAAACTTACCTTCGGAAGAAATTCTAAGAATATCTTCCAAAGCTACATATGCTTCTAAGTACTTGCATGTATTTGAAGGAAAAATATCTTCCAAAAACAATTAAGTCTCGAAAGATTTATTCTCTTTAGAATAAAACTCGCAAGTCTTAATATCTTCCGAAATCAAATATGTGTCGAAAGAAAGACTTTCTAAGTATTTTTCTTCCGAAGCCAAATTTCCTTCGAAATCTTTTTCTTAAAAAAAACTTCCGAAGCTAAATTACCTTCGGAAGATTTTCAACTTCCAAAATAACTACCTTTTTCGGCACTTTTTCAGAGGTGGGACCTACTTTCGGATTTCAAAGTTTATCCTTTTGCATTAACTTTGTTTCAAATCCATTTCATATAAATTCTCAAATGGTTCCCCTCTTCTCATTCTCCTCTTCATCTGCATTTCTCTAACCTAATTTCACCCACAAACCGCCTTTGTTCTTATCTTTCTTCACCGAAAAGCTACTTCAAATGGCCAACCTTAACCGCAGAAATCAACTCAATTTTTCCATGCATTTCACAGGAAACATAATCAAGTTGCTCTGTTAGACACTGAGAAAGATCCAGGTTTCTCAGAGGTTTGTCGTTACCTTTCTTTGGCCAACTACTTCACCTCCCTCACCATTGATCCTCCTCTCTATGAGGATCATTTGTTGGAGTTCTGGCGGACTGCGAAGAGGTCCCATGGACTAGGAGGACAATCTTCATCACTCCAGCCGTCATAAACACACATCTTCAGCTGGATGATGTAGAAGGTGACTTGTCCTTCCCTAAAGCTACAGCCAACCACTCCTTTGCGCAGATGGGCTTTGAGGGTGACTTCTCAGTCAAAACCTTCAGGAAGGGGAAGGTCTCATCCCACTGGAAGTACCTCCTTCATGTTGTCATACACAGCTTGTCAAACAAGCATGGAGGATGGGATCAGATTCCAGAAGACCTCTCCTTCATAGTCCATGGAATGGTTCAAGGGGTCAAGTTCAAGTATTCTCAATTTGTATATACCAACTTTCTTGCTAACTTGGACTCCCTAGAGTATTACATGTTCCCTAGATATGTCCAGCACATTCTTAACTATGAATTGGGAACACAGTTGAAGGGAACATGTAATATTCTTAAATTGGGACAAATGAAGCCTGGTATCTTCAAAATAGTAAAGAAGTCAATTGTTGGCTTCTCTGGGGTAGAAAAGCCCTTGCCCAAAAAATGTTTGAGCTTGTTACTCAGGTGGCAACCTAGCAGCACCAGCTAGTCTTGAACCCACACCTTCTATCTCTCTACCACATATACAGCCCACAATAACCATCACCTACCAGAGAAAAACCAAACGAACCCCCTGCACATGCTATTCAGCTTATGCAGGTCCCCATATCACCAACCTTACAGAAGGAAGTGGACACTTGAGCTCCCACTTCCCTGAGGAGCAAACCACTCCCATCTCTCATATGATTAGTGCTGAGGTTCCTCATGCTCAGCCTGATGAGTTCACACCCTAAACAGCCTTAAGCCTTCACTCAGAGTCTCCACACTCTAATGAACAACCTTCCGGGAAAGTTACCATCCCCAGCCGCCAGATCTAAACCAATCAATTCCCCGGCCTTGACTTCTATGATGATGAAGACATGGCATTCAGCGAGTACCATGAGTCTCTCTTCTCCACACCTACTCAAGGAGAGATAAGTACTCCTGTCTCACCCAAGTCTATCCCACATCATTCACCTATCACTAAGATGAATCTCCCTAAACCTATTCAAGAGATCCATATGAAAGAGGCTCTCACTTTAGCAAGTGATTACATCTTTGAGACCTCAACCATGGCAACCAGGCCTTTTGACACTTCTCTTGAAGCTGTCATAAGGCAAGGGAAATCCAGCAGCCAAGAACAATATGCTGGTTATGAGGAGGAGGATCTTGGTCCAATTCTCTCATCCCCCTGTGATTCTTCTGATGAAGATGAGGGGAGTCTGAAACTAAAGGTGCAAAAACTGACTCAAATATGCACCTATTTACTCTCAAAGATAAGTCACCTGGAATCTCAGGTGACTGTCTTAGAAAGAAGGGTCAATGACCAGCAACTTGAGATCACCGATCTCAAGGGCCAGCTAGCTGAGAGACCACCAAGACAAACTAAACAGGTCCATAAGAACCTGTGGATGTGACAAACTCAACCCCTAGCTCACTTATTCAAGAAGGTGATGCTACCAAAAAGGGGGAGAAAGTCCAAACAGTCACAGAACCTGGGAGTTCCTCTCAGAGTATGGACATAGAGGATTCACCACCCTCTCTTGCAATAGTCCATACTCAGCAACCTCCTCAAGTCTACATGGATGTAGACTCTCTCATTTAAAGTCTATTTGAGGAGCGTATACCCAGAGCCCTGTCTACCCCATCTCCCCACTCTAAGAACCCAATCATAGGATGGAGGTATGACATAGAAAGAAGAGCTCTCATCATCTCTAGAACTTAGGGTCAACAAGAAACTTTCAACTTTTCAAACCTGAGTTCTATGAGTGCATAAATCTAGTTGATTTCCACTTGTCAACCCAAGCCGAAACAGAAAAGATGGAAGACTAGTAGACTGGATACAAGAAAGGGTGCTAGAAGAGTTCAAGATGAGATCAAGATTATATAGACAGAGGATAGCAGGTGAGATCTTTGGTCAACTGGATGTTGAGGTGGACCCTAAGATTAGCTTCAAAGGGAAAACCTTGACTGAAGGTCCAGAGGTTGAGCCTGTGAACTTTGAGACAAGATCTCCTTCTGCACCCAGTACCCTCAGTGAAGCACCAGTTGGTGATGGTGCTTCATAACCTCTCTCTGGCCAGAGCTTGACTGCTGTATCAAGTAATAAAGGCCAAAGCTCTCTCCACCCTGAGTCACCAGGCCTGTGTGTGACAAAGGGAAGAGGAAAATGACCTCCGAGGAGTTAGAGGAGGAGAAGAGAGAGAGGAAGAGGAAGCTAAGAGGAGAGAGTTCAGGTGGGTCCTCAGGCTTCATACAAGCTGCTATCCGAGCTGGCCCCAGGCCAAACACTCAAGATGATGAGTTGAGGGTAGCTACGCTAAACTACCCAGGGACCAGGAACTATAATATTGATGAACTCATATCTCTTCCCTTAGAAGAGTTGAATGAGCTGGTTGACACTGAGCTGTCAAAGGAGAGGAGGGATGCAGATGATGCAGCATTGCTCCTCAAGATTAAGGAAGAAAGGAGACTGAAAAGGCTCTACAAACATGCTTCTGTCCTCTCTCTAGTTCAAGAAAGTCCTGAGGTAGAGACTGTGGCACATGCACAACCTCAGGTAGATAGGGAAGCTGAAAGAATGAATATGATCAACTACCTGAGTGCCACAGGACTCTATCAAGCAGCTGCACTTCTTCCCTTATCCTTTGAGTACATAGAGTTTGAATATCTCAAGCAGCTGGAGGAACAAGCCACAAAAGAAAGAAAAGCTGCTAAGAGAAAGTTAAGGGAAGAAGCTGCAAGGTCAAGGGCCATCATCCAACAAAAGCCAAAATAGTCTGAAGATAAACAAAGGATGATGAGCTTCTTGAAGCTGTAGGATTCTTTGGAAGGAGGCTTGGTCCTATGTCTCTATCCACCATGGATGAGCATACAAGAGTGATCAAGCAGAAGAATATTAAAGGGGAGAGCTTGTAGATTTGCATTCTCCACAAGTCCAGCTCAACCTAAAGTTGAGGTGAAGATTGAACCCCCTGAGACAACACAAACTGTCCTAGAGATGCATCTCAGCCAATTCATCTTCTAATCCGTAGTAGGGTCTCCTCTCTCTTATCTGAACCTGTGAGAGAGAGATCCTAACTGAGAGGGACACAACGGAACAATCTGGTGCTGAAGACCAGTCATCTAAGTTGAAAACTTCAAAGAGGAGGAAAAGGATGGGCAGAAAAAGTGTTTCAAAGAAGAAGAAAACCAAGGCATCCCTCCACACCTCAGGATGAGTCAAAAACATCCTGAGGAAGTGCATGAAGAGGTCTCAACCAACTCCTATTCAAGTAGAGCCTCTTGCCTTGGAAGACCCATCTTGTCCTGGAGTTTTACTGCCAATCCGGACAGATGGTATGTCATCAGAGATCAAGGAGGGTCAAGGTGTCTACTCTGGGAAACACTGCTTGATCTTCCTCTACATGATCTCTATGACATGAGAAAATACTATGAAAGTCTGAAGGATCCTAACCAGATGATGAAGAGAGGCTTGGTCTTGATCCTAATGAGGACTATCAACATCTGAAGTACTTTTCTATTTTGGTAGCATCAACCTAGGTGGAGTTTGTAAGGTAATATCAGAAGATTATAAGATAATGCAACCAAAGAAGCCAAAACAACCAAAGGTCTCCTGCATGCATGCACTAGACGTACAAGGTAGAAGTGCTTTGGAAGTTTTACACACTACATCAGAAAATACTCTAAGTATAAAATCTCCAAGCCAAAGTCAAATCTTCCAAAGCCAAAGTCCAATCTTTCGAAGCAAAGAGGAAGTCTTTCGAAGCTTCAGAGACAAAGTCTTCCGAAATCATTTTGCTGTGAAAACTGATTTCTTCCGAAGACAGTGAAAGACATGCTTCTCTGATCTACTTTACATAAAGCTGACACACTTTCTGCTGCACTCTGAAGACTCGCCAACTTGTATGAGTTGGTGAAAAGTCCATGCTTTTATA